>CAIGRS010194054.1:0-20586 GCA_903798395.1 Fraxinus floribunda | reverse complement strand
ATGAATTAATTTATTTGTACCCAACCTTTTACCTCATGCGCCTCTCAATACGAGGCCGTCACTTGTCAATTTAGAAAAAAATTAGGTAAAATGTTAGGTACACGTAGCATAACCCAAATTATATTTTAGGTGAAAACAAGTGTAATGAGGACATGTGCAATTTTTTTCGTCGGTAGCAAAAAAAAACCTCCTTATAGTCGGTAAGTCAAAAAGTGAGCCCCCAAAAAGAGGAAAGACTCTACTTTTTAAGGAAAAAGCAGGGCAACGACTTGAGGAAGACTAACCTCATATTTGATATCCATTTTTTTCAAATATATTTTTATTTTTTTTTATTTTTAACTACACATTTTTATTTATTAATTCACGATTTCATTAATTTATTGTCATTACAATAATTAATTGCCAAGTAAGTCAAAAAGTGAGCCCCAAAAAGAGGAAAGACTCTACTTTTTAAGGAAAAAGCAGGGCAACGACTTGACGAAGACTAACCTCATATTTGATATCCATTTTTTTTAAATATATTTTTATTTTTTCTTATTTTTAACTACACATTTTTCAATAAAATAATATTACATATAAAATAATATATAATTAATTATTGTTGGAAAAATGTCCACTTCGGTTGAATATCGGTTAATTTAATACTTAACTAGCATATACATCTTTCATGCGATAGGATCCAACCGTACGGAGCAATGGTTTAACTTTTTTTTTTTTTTTTAAAGTAAAGACTGACATAGTGATAGACGAACATAAATAATTTTTTCGTGAGTAGAGGGAAAAACCTCGTGCTTGGCGATTGGCATTGTTGAAAAAAAGTCTACTCCAGTTAAATATTAATTAAGTTAATACATAAATACAATTATTCTTTTAGTTTATGGAATTATAATTATATTTTTCTATTAAAATAGGGTAATGTGTACCAATGTCATAGTTGATGCAAATAATTGGCACGATAAGTTGCAATCGTGGTGTAGTTAGTTGGAGTAATATTGTTCTATGATCAAAATGACTGGTTTTTAATTCTTTTAATGTGGACTCGAATTCAATTACTTTTTTAGTTCAATCGAACGTGAATCTAATTTTTTTTCTCTATACTTTTGAATTGTCGTTTTAGTTTTAAATGTGACATGAAGAACTAAAATGGCTTTTTCTTTTTTTCGCTAATTTATGTGTTTTTGACTTTTGTTCTCTTTGTGTTCAAGCAAATATGAGGCATCTCATTATTTTATTTCAATTTTTATTTAATTAATACAAATTTATTTATTTTTGAAGGAAAGAAAAAAAAAAAAAAGAGGAGTATTTATAATAAGAAGAGTACTCCAGGGTAATTTAACTAATTTTTAGTTCTCTCATCCCAGTTGAAACAATAATGGCAATTCGTGCGAAGCTCGCAGCTTTTCGAAACCGCTCACTCGCTACTGCTGTAGCCTCCCGCTACCGATTTGTGAGTACCCTTTATTCGTTAACACCATTACTGTTACATTCTAACAATTTCAACATCAAAATGAAACCCAGGAGAAGGAAAAAAAAAATATATTTCACGGGTTTTGACCAAAAATCAAGAATCCGCTTATCAGAGTCCGTCATTTTTTTTTTCTTCTTTTTTCTGGGATCCCTTTATTTTTTAATATTATTTGATTGAGATTTGTTATTTTGATTCAATCGGGTGATTGTGTTGGGAATTGCTTCTTTAGGATCCTGTAGTCAATTTTTAATTTTTATTGCTTGTGGCTTATTATGCTTAATAAAACAATACAGAAGAAGAAGAAATCAATTTAAAGGCATAGATAATGTAGACTTTGTAAGGAGTGTGATTGTGTTGAGATGAAGCAAACAAGTTTAAGTTTGTAACTTAACCGGATTAAAACTGAGTTTGCCTCTGGTTTGATTTCTCACAAGCTAATTTTGAATTAGTTCAGCGGAGCTGAATATGAGTCGAGCTGGAGTTGTTTGGTACTTCAGCAAAGCTCGAGCCTAACTCATAAACTGATAAACATTACAATGTGTTCGAATCTAATTTCTTAAGTTGTAAAACCAATTTAAACACTTTTCGAAAAAAAATAATCTCTTTGACTGTTTTCTTTTAAATAAAAGGAATATTACTATCTAGCTAAAGAAGCAAATGGTAGAGTGCTAGAAAAATGATTAAATAAATATATAAATTATTTAGAAATGTCAGTGATAGAATTTTAGTATTAGTAGTATCATCGCAATCTGGTTGTTT
Organism: Fraxinus floribunda; assembly: GCA_903798395.1. Lineage (NCBI taxonomy): Eukaryota > Viridiplantae > Streptophyta > Magnoliopsida > Lamiales > Oleaceae > Fraxinus > Fraxinus floribunda. The sequence continues at coordinate 18,359 of CAIGRS010194054.1, read as the reverse complement.
ACAATTTGTTGCGATTATTAAGCAAAAAGGAAACTTCTTTCTTGTGATCATCCCCTGGCTTTCATAATAATACCATTTCATGCCATGATGTATAAAAAGTGTAGTTGATTAAAAAAGTGTGACCCCTGAATTGTAATTTATAAATAGTCTGTTGGTATTAGAAATTGAGGCTATCATTGATATTGCACTGAAAAGTAAACCAAAAAACTGATTTTTAAGCTCCTTGATGTTTTAGTTCCTCTGAGTCTTGCATGTTTCCACTAAGAGATTGCCACTTATGAAACTTCTTTAGGATGTGCTTTTGGTATGAAATAAAATTTTAAAATTTCTATTTTCCAGTTTATGTGTCGTGTTTTTTATGATAAGTTTTCACTGTTTATATAGATCAGCACATTAGTTTTAGCTGAACACGAAGGAGGTTCTATTAAGGCTTCATCACTGAGTGCAGTAGAGGCAACAAAGTCTTTGGGTGAGGGCAATTCTGTATCTATACTGCTTGCGGGATCAGGTCCTTCCTTACGAGAAGCTGCTCAAGCTGCTTCATGTCATCCATCTGTTTCTCAGGTACTTTCAGTCCAACGTAGGATTAGTGTGTTTCATGAGTTGCCTCATGCAATCATTTACAGTTCCTTCCATCTACTTTTATCTTTGGAACATCTTATTCATGGAGGAGCAATGTTTTAAGTTCCTCCTGTTCTTGTGGATTTCTAATTTTTCACGATGTTTCTCTCACAGGTGCTTCTTGCCGACTCGGATAAGTTTACATATCCTCTAGCAGAACCATGGGCCAAACTATTACATGTGGTGCACAAGAAAGGGAACTACTCACACATAGTTACGGCATCAGATTCGTTTGGGAAAAATATACTACCTCGTGCAGCTGCTCTTCTGGATGTTTCTCCAATCACTGATGTCATTGAAGTTAGCGGGTCTCATCTTTTTGTCAGGTACTTGCAAAGCAATCGTTAGGGCTCATCGGCCAATGGGTACTTAATGACCTGGAACGTCTTTGATTTTGATACCAAACGGTTTATATTGAGATAATTTGACGCTCTAAAGCATGATTACAAAAGAAAATAGAAGTTATCAAGTTTGATTAGTCCAACTGCGAATCATTAGCTTGGGCTGAATATATGGAGGATATAATACTTAGCTCCTAACCAAGTTGAAGGAACTCAAAATTGGGTACTTTAATAGCACACCACTAACTTCTATCCCTACTGGCAACAATCCAGACAAGTAATTACATATATCTTGGCTCTTGAAAGTGCAAGATAAGTCTTGTCTTTACCACGGCTAGACACAGATAGCAAAATGCATACTCAAACCAATTGGAGTTTATTTCGATATGAATAAGCCATGATAATTTGTGATAAATGTGAATAGACTTGAGATTTGAATTGTTGATCAGGAAACAAAATACTAGTTAATTTGTTAGCAATGCCTGTAAATGGTGGAACCATGGTGTCTAAAAGCCGTGCTTAGAAACAGCTGCTCTGCCTCTTTCAGAGTCTGACAGAATATGGGAAAACCTTTGTTTCTCTTTTTCTATCATTATTCTTTAATTTTCAATCATATGAAATGTTTTGAAGGGTAATTTCTAATTGACTACAACATGTCCCATGTTAAGCACGTGTCACAAAATGTCACATTTTAATCGCATGAACAGTGTAGAGGAAGTTACTCTTCATCATTTTGGAGCTAATTATTGATCTATTATGGATCTAACGATGAACTAGGCAGATACCATACCACAAAACAGCATCTTGTTTTGCAGGTTGAAACAGAGGTCTTTTGCTCATTGCAAGCAGTTCCAATGATAGACATTAATTGGGTAATTCATATGCAGGCCAATATATGCTGGTAATGCTCTTAGTACCATTCGGTACACTGGCTCAGACCCTTGTATGTTGACCATAAGGTCTACATCTTTTCCTGTAGCATCCATGTCAGCTCATTCAAAATCTAGTGCTGCAGCGATTGAACAGGTTGATCTCTCAACCTTCAGTGAAGGTTTGTTATATATCTTCTGCACAAAAACATCGTTGTCTCTGTAACATGCACATGTATTTGGAGGAATAAAGTGGTCGGTCACCTTTATACTGTGGCTGATAGCTAATCGTTGATATTAGTGCTGTAGGTCTAATATTTACTGAATATTTTCCCTAATTAGAGAATATGGTTTAGCAAGTTTAGTTACCAGTGAAAAAATATTCATCATTTCAATGACCATGACAATTTTTTTTTTATAGATGATGCAGTTGGTAAATCAAAATTCGTGAAGCTTTCCTCTCAAGATACAGAACGCCCAGATCTGGGAAATGCACGTATTGTGGTCACCGGAGGACGAGGTCTAAAAAGTGCTGAAAATTTCAAAATGATAGAGAAGCTTGCAGAGAAACTTGGTGCAGCAGGTTTTTCCCGATACAACTTTTCTGGTGGTTTGGTTCTATAGGTTATATTGTTACTTTTCTTAAAAAATTAAAGTCCTTTTGTTATATGTCCCCTCCCCTCCTGTCCAGCCACAAGCCCAGCGCCATCTTTCCTTTTTCCATATGAATATTTATCTGCATCAATGTTTCTGGTGAACTTGAGTTAAAAAAAAACATTTTTTAAAAAGTTCTAAACTCTTTTCATGAAATTGTCGACATAGATCAGTTTTTGAATTCGTCATATCATACAAAGTAACTTTACTGTCCTTTCTCTATAGTTGGTGCCACTCGTGCTGCAGTTGACGCTGGATTTGTTCCTAACGAACTTCAGGTAAGGCGTGAAATTGTTTGTGGATGCTAAGATTTCAATAGTTGAAGGGCAATGTAAAATAATTACATAGATATCATCTAAGAATGTGGTTCTCTCTCTCATATCCTCACTTGAGAATTGACTGCTGCATATTTTCTGTTCTGTTTGGAAGCTATAATACTTGTAAAACTTAAAAGAGTTAAATCAATGAATGCACACTAAACTTTCAGAGGATTACTACTTACTCTTTGAACTAAAAAACCCATCTCATTACTCACCCATCTATTAAAAAATTTCCCATCCTAATCCGTTACATCCCTTGACGGAAGAGTCTGCTTGGCTAACAAAAGTCCCTCTTGATACTCAGATGGCCTTAAATGCTTCCGCCTCAGCAAAAATGCAATACTCCAAAAGGGCCAAAACAGGCGGAAGCATGTGTATTGATGATATCTAAGTGCTGAAGAAATCAAGATGCTGCCTGAGGTGGAAGCTCAACGCTGTAGCAGTGCTAAGTAGGATTTTGTAAGCCATATAGAATTTTCTGTTAGCGGATGTAACAGATTTTAATGAATAGTGGATGAGAAATTTTTAATAGATGAGTGAGTAATGAGGTATTTTTTTTAGTTCAGTGAGTAAGTAGTAATCCGTTAAAAGTTTAGTGAGCATTCATTGATTTTAACCCAAAACTTACATTTCACCCTCCTTTGTGGTTGGAATAATATATTTTAACTTTGCAAATGGTTATTTAAGAATTTTTTTGTATCTGTAACTCGATGCATAATGTGGTTTTACTTTGCCATTTTCCTATTCCAACTAAATTTAAGAGCCATGTTCAAACAATATTAATTATTGTTGGTTGGTTAGATGATACTGATGTGTATCCTCTTTGAATAGCCTATCACTTCTTCCATTGATGCAGCATTTGCTTTTGTACCAGGTTGGCCAGACTGGGAAAATTGTGGGCCCTGAATTGTATATGGCTTTTGGTGTTTCTGGAGCCATTCAACACTTGGCGGGTATTAGAGACTCTAAGGTCATCGTTGCCATAAATAAAGATGCAGATGCACCTATTTTTCAGGTCCAACTCAAATCATCTCCCTCCCTCCCTCCAAAATGCAACAAGAATATGAGCAATCTTGGGAATAACATTTTCGTAGTAATGCAGTTAGATTCATATATTTTGTGCAATCATTTATTCTCATTATTGGAAATATATAATAAAAAACGTTTTGCAAATACTATATTCTCATTGCTGAAACCTTGTATCAACTTTCGAGTATTCCAATTTGGACAACATAATGGTTCTAAACTTGTTTGTTCCTTATCTTAAAATAAAAAGAATACATCTCCTCTAGCGATTATTTCTAGAAAATACTTGATGCATATGGAAGCTCTAAGCCAAAAAAGTTACTTAGGAGAGCCAACAAGGAATTTAATATATGTTTTGATCCTTTTGAAGATGAATTTAGCAGATCCTTTTCTTCATATTTATAAGGTGTTTGGTAGAGATTAAAATCGGATTGAAACTAACCGTTATTGTCGACTTTTATTAGATGAGTGGAGCTCAATAACGGCTATATTTTCAATTGTAATTGGATTTTTAGTTCTCCCAAACAGGCTTTTAAATTTCTATAGAATCTTTGAAAATTACGTTCCTTCCAAAGATGTCAAAATTTTCGTATATTTGATCGAGTCTATCACATAAGTAGTTTTTTTTTTTTTTGACATCAGTCTATCAAATAAGTTGATTCCTAGATTATTGTGCTTTTATTTTCGATGGCTTGATGTTTATCTGCCAAAAAAAAAAGATGCGCGCGCTAAAACATTTGCTTCATTTCCAGGTTGCTGATTATGGAATTGTCGGTGATCTTTTTGAGGTCATACCGGAATTGTTAGAGAAACTTCCCGAGAAAAAGTAGAACGGCGATCCCTTTTAAACTCACAAAAGATGGAAACAACTGACAGATTTTCAACTTGCAAGGCTTAGATGAATAATTCAGCAGTCAATCATATTTTCGGAGCTTTCTCCCTCCTTTTGCTGTATATTGTTGTACTGTGAATTTGATGACCTCAAAAAATGTCAAATGGGCCATTTGATTCCTAATTTCGCTTCAGGTTCTCCTTGTCCCTAACAAGTGCACAAAGGGGCCGTGATCATAAGTGGCGAATCCTACGAAATGTATGGATAAAAAGTACATCTGAAAGCATAATGATCGTGTATGTCTGCCAGCAAACTTTTGCTACAAGCATAACCGGACATTTTGGTTTTGGATGTATAAAAAAGAGTTGAATTTCATTTATTTTCTTTAATATCTACCCAAATATCATGCCCGCTACAACAATTGAAGCAATGTTATTCTTGAGAGGTGTTCATGTGATACGAGTATGATTTGGATTATATGAATTATTTGAATGGGTTTTGCATTGGTACGCTCTACCAAATTGCTAAAAATAAAGACTAATACAGATAAATATAATGTGCCAAACAACACAAAATAAATTAATTCTGCACAAAAGTTACATAATAATTGTTGAAAAAAAAAAATGAGATAAAATCTAAAATTCAATGAGAATCCAATCCCATCTAAACGAAATATAATAACAGTGCAAATGGATCTAATTTTCATCTTTTGCTCAAAAAATCCAAATGCCATACGCACAGTTATTGTATATTACACACTATCTTGAACATTATTTATCTTCTCGGTATAACATCAGAAAATGAAAAATCGTGGAAGGGAGGACCTGAAACAAGGAAGATTATAAGAATTGATTGTTAAAAAGAAAATATTCGATAACAAAATCAGTAATAATTTTTCCGATTTATAATCAAAATATAACAAAAAAAGCTGCCCTGCCGCAAGGAAAAGATTTTTAGAAATTTCATAAACAAGCTGTGCATGGCTGAAACGGTTGATAAATTAAAGACAATTTCCATTAAAAAAAAAGTAGTAGATAAGGTATACCTTCCTGTGCACCTAAGATATAGAATGGAACGTGAGCAATCATTTTTGAGCTGGCTTCATTCCAATTCACAGTGCCGGGATTCTGCGTGCTTTTATTTGAAACCGAAGGGCCCAAAACGGACCAACATATAGCAGGTTCATTCATTAAACTTAAATAATCGCGTGCACGTTTCCCGACCACATCTGAAATTCGAGAACGAGCCACCTACAATAATTATACCAATAGTCTTACATCGAAGTTGCATGAAATGGGTGCCAGCGTGTAGGGTGTTTTATTAAGCACCAAACACATTGGAAAGCAAAACTCAAGTTGACAAGACAGTACTATGCACTCGTGTTTGGCCTTCTTTTTCGTACTGTCCAGTCCAAGTATTATGTACCAAAAGTGCACTAAATGAAAAACAATAATGTAGTTAAATGTGACAATTCTGACCTTTGCCAAGGATACACGGGCTCTTGGTAGTAACTCACGATGATAAGTGGCGAGCTTAGCAATTGCAGTCACAACGAAACATAGAAGCCTAGACTGGGATGATTTTCGGACTGTTGAACCAGAGCCAGGGGCTGATTCTCGTAGACCCAAACGACTTCCCAAAACAGAAGAGAACGTATGAATCAGCCTCACAGTGGCAACCCAAAATGTCAACCCTACCATGTCAAATGAATTATGAAAATCCTAATGTACCTCGAAGAAAGGTTTTCATATAGGAGTAATTCCAAACTCTCAAAAAGTTCACGAGCTGCATCTTTGTGAGATTCGCCGCCTCCGCCATACTCCCCAATCGCCCAACATAACTGCAATGCCAACTCAGTCTGGAAAATACACATAAAAGAATGCTGAACAAAACATCGTTTCATGGATCAGAGAAAATTAATTTCCTTGCAAATAAGAGGTGTCCTCTGTCTCAACTAACCTTCGCAGGATTCTCATAAGCCTCTCCAAGTCTGTCCACTATTGGCTTCTGCAATGCATTTTCAGATAGATACAATCAGGGGAAAGAGGGAGTAATATTATCATATATAATCGTCAATCATTCCAAGATGAGAACATAAGTTTGCCTCTTGGCATGCCATAAAAGCAGCAGATATTCGTTAAAGGAAGCAGACATAGTTGTAATGTGTGAGTTAACCTAATCCTGACTGAGGCAGTGAGGTTGCTAAATTGGTGACAAGGCACTTAAAGAAATTCAGATACATCCTTCTGAAGGTAAGAATCATCAAATATATTGAATAAGTACCAGAACTTCCAGTAATAGGTCGAGTCTAACGTCCTCTGAACAACATTTCTTTGTTTTTCCTGCATTGGAACAGGCATGGAAGCTGTCTTTTTGCAAAGTCCTTTACTTTAGTTTGATGTATAAGTTGGTTAGTACGTAGAGCCGTACAAATTCTACGAGAATTCCCTGCGTTGCTAACTTTATTTACATTCTGGGTTGCTATTATGTCATCTAAAAGAGAGAGACAATACGACAAGACGTTTGCCCTTAATGACGAACCCTAAATCATCCATCAACTAATGTGATTGCGGAAATTTCATGATTGCTGAATTAATGATCTCTGTATGCTTGCCTTGAAATTATGCTTAGATAAAAAGAAAAATTATCAGAGAATACCTTGAGAACGGCAATAATATCAGGAGACCGGTGGAAGGCAGCAAGCATAAATTCTAAGAGCCTCTTTTGAACCTACAATCCATGAATAAATTGCATCATGTCATGAATAATTAGATTAAAAAGCAAACCCAGTGGGATGCATAAAAGAAATTGAACTCATAGTGTAGAGAGAGAGAGCGAGAGGTAAACACTGTGCAGTTGTACAATGCACCATGAGAAATGCATTGCATAAAAAATTGGAACTTCTACAACTGCTCTATGTAATATATACATAATAATATATGAAAACCACATAAATAAAGGTCATTTACAGGATCAGCTAATCAGGTCAAGAACAATGATGAGCAAGCTATGGATCATATAAATAATTTATGTGTTCTAGAGGAAGGTTTCCGTGGTGGATACCACTATGTTTCCTACCTACGTCCGAATGTCATAGTAAAACAGGAATAAAAAGGACCTTCGAATGCAATAAAGTAAACATACATTTATGAATATTTCTGACCTCATACGAGAATATCTTCTCTGGAAATAATGTAGTATATCTTTTCATAACTAAGGGAATCAAAGCGCATATGAGAGCTGCAATGGGATATTTTACAATCAGCACAATATCCAGAAGAATAACCATTCCAAATTATGCAGTTTACAGTAATGGCCTTTGTTAGCTAAAGGTACTGCAAAATGGTACGGACATACAAGAATTGAAATCACGGACTGCTAAAGCAAAATAGGCATCAAGAACCCTAGGTGTCATTCTGAGTGCTTCTTTCAATCTATCAGACTGAGGAGCACTAACCACAGCCTGTAGAGCTGCGGCCATTGCAGGAGAGGTCCAATGACGTTCCTGAAACATCAGAGACATAATAAATTATTTTATTTCTTGAAAAGGATTGTATCTGTATCATTAATTGACTCTGTATGACACGAGTTCTATTCATATATCTTACTGTTGCTTATTATTGGAATTCACGGAATAACCTAAATTAAACATTGGGGAGTTAAAATAAAAATCAGTTTTCCACAGTGGATCAATCTTCTGTACCACCTCCACCACCTTGTTCAATTTAAAAGAAGGCCAACAGTGAAAATTATTCCTTCCAATGTATCAAATAACTGAACATGGCAGTTATCATCAATAAATCAGGAACCATCTCCTAATTAAAAATCTTTAAATTGGTAATATTCAAGACCATTTGGTGAATTTATCTGCAAGTCTTTGAGAACTCTTGTTCTGTTCATTAAGATCATAACCAATTGAAACATAGAAAAAACAAGATATTGGAGAAACAAGGATGTCCAGTGAAACCAAGTCATAGTTTTAGTCACAATGACAAATGAGGTTGGGAAATCGAATTGAAGAAAGAAAGTGGAAGCATATACTGCTAGGCAACTGTGGAAATATACTAATATAGCCACCCCCAACACGTGCATGTGCAAATGTTGAAACTTGAAAGACAACTAATTGAAAGATAAAGATAATTAAATCAAAACGAACAAAAAGGATAAAAGATATAAATTAAATCAAAAGGAACAAAAAGGATAAAAGATAATGCTCCATTCCCAAATTATGCAGAATTAAGTAACTTTCTATGCTGAAAAGATCAATCTTTCTTTTTATCGATGCTATCACACCAATTTCGTGATTAGACAGAAAATTTCATACTGTGAGGCCATCATTCTCGTCCTTGAGAAGCTCAAGGAAGAGAGAATCAGCAACAGCCATCGTACTGCTATCCTCAGATTCAGAGTCCGCACCTCCATCTCCAATAGTTGAACCAGTATATGCTTCATCCATGAGATCAATCTGCTAGGCAACTGTGGAAATATAGCCACCCCCAACACGTGCATGTGCAAATGTTGAAACTTGAAAGACAACTAATTGAAAGATAAAGATAATTAAATCAAAACAAACAAAAAGGATAAAAGATATAAATTAAATCAAAAGGAACAAAAAGGATAAAAGATAATGCTCCATTCCCAAATTATGCAGAATCAAGTAACTTTCTATGCTGAAAAGATCAATCTTTCTTTTTATTGATGCTATCACACCAATTTTGTGATTAGACAGAAAAGTTCATACTGTGAGGCCATCATTCTCGTCCTTGAGAAGCTCAAGGAAGAGAGAATCAGCAACAGCCATCGTACTGCTATCCTCAGATTCAGAGTCCGCACCTCCATCTCCTATAGTTGAACCGGTATATGCTTCATCCATGAGATCAAACAGCATCTGTGTCCAAAGAGTAGTGTTCATGATTTATCACGAGAGAAATTTTTTGTTGCATAGTTTACTGAAGACCGTAAAAACCTGAGGAGCTGCACTCTGCTGAATTGAAGCTATGCTGCCTCCAACCAGTGACCCTGCAGTTCTTTCCACCTTTTCCAATGCCACAACCAATACTAACCAAGGCACAAAAGAAGGTTGTCATAATAAAAAAGTACATGCAAGAAATTAATGAAAAGCTGGATTCAGCGTAATAACATTGATGATGGCTTCCTTCACGCTGCTGTTGTTAAACATTTGAATTATTCTAGCAGGAAAGAAAAAGCTAAGATTTTACATGTTTATAGTACAGTAGGAGGGGAGAATGAGGTAGGCCCACTTCTTAAAGCTTACCACAGAAATTGCTTATGTGACTTGTACAAGAAACTAGGAATGCCCTCCACCAACCAATGCCAAGCTTCTCTCCTCACTCCATCCATTTGCCACTCTCCCCAAATAAGCCAAAAAGTAGTCGATAGTTGTTACAAAGAAATATAAACAAACTTACTTGGTAAGTCAACGAGTGAAGGAAACGATGGAATGAAGGATCCAGGAGAAATCAATCCCGGGAGCACTCTCAGAAACAATTTCTCAAACCTGCATGACAGAGCAAATGACTCAGGAAGTTGGCTACTTCGGTCATTGAATCATAGAGAGCCCAACAAATTAAACTCCTACATGGAGTTTTACCGGATATGGTTGTTTATACATCAGAACAAGGATTCTAAAATAAACCGCATGCACCAAAATCAAAGTTTCCCTGCTATTCTTTTGATAGAAAAATATGATTCTCCCAATTGAGGGGAAAGGAAGACACAACAGAAGAATTTTAAGGATATTGTTAATGAAGAAAACTAAGCACATGTACAATAGAAAGCGAAAAGATACAACCAGTTCATGAAGATTGGTTTACCATATAACCACTGCCCATAGAGGAATGCATGTTGGCACACTTAAAAGCTCCACATAAACATATATAGTTATCAAAATACGTGCATATATAGACATAGATAATCACAATTGTTCAGGAAAGTGTAAATGTGCTCAGGGGAAGAGCTTTTAGCATATATCAACAACCTATGCTTTCTATAAATAAATGTGCATGTTGGAGCAAGCAAATGTTGCCCTAGCTATATATCTGATTGTGTGTTTTCCATTTATTAGGTCATGAAGAGGAGTAATTAGGTGATTACATTGTAAGAACATATATGAAAAATTATATGCATCCAGGATGACAGCATTCATTTTTCGAAAGTGTATAACATGAATATGCTTGGAATGCTCATGAATCCTGAAAGTCTATTGGGACAACAACTGCAGAATAGAGAAAAAAGCAATCCGTATTTGAAGACGTGCCGAATTTTTCAACGATTCCAGAAAAGAACAAAATAATTAGGTATTATTCAATGGCCGTAAGCTGGTATGATATAACAGTGTATTGTTAGCACAAAGATGTGTGCGCTTGTTGCTGAGACCTTAGAATTTGATCTCTTCAGTTTTAGTTCTTTCCGTAACCACATTTCCACATTAAACACACATGTGCATGAATAAAATAATGCCAAACAATTTTATCCAGCTCAAACAAGTTTTAATTTTAAACATAGAGCAGTTTGAACCAATTTATGAATTGCTTTATTTCAGTGAGAAGATGAATGACCTTCTACGCGAGAAAAGAAAAAAGGCATGTATCTGTTTGACAGGTAATCTGCATGATATTACTTGTCCTGTTGAAATTTGACAAAACGAACAAAGAAGCTAGGAAGGAGAAAGACTTACTTCTCTCCATTCCATGCAATAAGCTTCAGCAATAATGGGAAAAACTGCCCGTTAAGATGGAGATTAGAGAAATTACACTGAATAAATTTTACGGATTCTACAACTGCGCTTTTCAATGAAAAGACGATAAGAAATGCTTCATAACAAATGAAAAGAAAGACATTAATCCTTTCTACAACTACACTCTTCAGTTATCTATTAGTTTATTAAAGATATAAATCGTGAGATAATCAACGACTAAGACAATATTAACCATAATTGTGGGAAACATAGTATGCTAAACCTTTCGCTAATTTTACAGAAAAGTCGTAGCTTCAAAATTCTGAGTGGGCACATGAAAATCAACTTTGACTGTCCATAGAAAAAGCAAAAATGGCTACAGATGTCAGCTTCGGTAATCTAGCACCCAAACCTTTCATTAGGAGCGAACTAAGGCCACTTCAGAGTAGATTGGGGAAAATGCCATACTCAAAATAGCAGTTCAAGGCATTAGGCTAGAAAGGAATGTCGGAGTAAAAATTACCATCTAAAGTGGCTTCTAGAAGAGAACTTGAGATTAAATAAACTGTATAAAACAAGAGGAGATAATGGAATGAATGATGATAGTACAAAAGGTTTACACGAATTCATAGACAACAATTAGCAGACTGTACAAGATATGTATATTGGAAACTAACTAAAGTATGACTGTATATTAGTAATAAGATCATCTTATTACAATTGATATCGTCTATATTGTGTTATCCTACATAGAATTAGCTATAAGAATTTATCTCAACCTAAATACCTGAGGAAGTAATGTGGGGAAAGAACTCAGGAGCTTCCTTTTGTTAGCATTTAGAAATTCAAGAGTTGTCTCAGCAACAATAGGATCTGCAAACTCACTGCAATAACATTATGTATAGTGTATTCCGACATACGGATGCATTTTACTAGGCATGACAAAACAACAGTATATAAATTATGCAACATGGCAAATGCGGCGAACGTTGAATTACATTATAATCAGTTACGAGGCAGCCAGAAAAGGAAAGAAACTCAATCAAACAGCACTTGGCAACACAGTTTAATTAAAAGATTACAAATAGACAGAAGCAGACAAGATGCTGACATTTGAAAACCGATAGAGCAAAAACTCCAATGAAATTCATTAAAATTCTATTATTGTTGTGACGCAAAACCAGCCAGAAAGCATATAACTCTCAGAACATAAGTATACGCTTTTCAAAAGGTAATTGGTATCAATACAATTCGAAATCTATCATTAAGAAAGGAATATTATTATGTTCTTACCGGCTCAAACATGAACGGAAAAAAGTCTTCAAACTAGGGTCCGCATCATGTAGAATTGCATCCCCAAAATCAAGAAAAAATTGAAGAATAGCCTGAATAATAAAGAATAGTCCCTGTATAAGAATCTTTCTAACAAGGCACACATAATCACAAACTGGGGAGGCAAACATGAAAGTCTTAGAAACCCTTCAACATCTCGAATTGTTTGTAACATTCAGATTACAAATGAAGATAACGTTCAGTTAATAAAGATCAGAGAAACTTCAGGACAAACACAGTTAGACCAATTTTTTCAGCCGCCACAACACTGAAATAATGCTCTTTTGTGAAACATAAACACCTCTTTGTGCAACAAAACTTTAAATGTTATATACATGTACCGCTGTACATACATCATCTGAACTTACATACATGCATAAATTACCAGGGGTCAGTCTAGATACCAATGTTAACTTTGATTGTCAACTAGTTTGGAATTCCCGAGCAGACCTTGACAAGGGCCACAAGGCCATAAAATAGTATCACCACATCATGTCACTTGTACTGGCATTTTCATCATATAATTTCATGCAAAAGTATACTAGTGATACTTTTAACAGTTTGATAAGATATTTAGTAACAGGAGGCAAAAAATCATATTCAAATGAAACAAAATTAAAAATATGTAAACAGAAACGATAAAAAAAGAGGGAAACTACCAATAAAAGAAGGCCGTTGGAGGTCTGAGGCTGAGACTGCGAAATCGATGCAACTGAACGTTGAAAAATCTTGTTAAGGTGAGGATAAACCCTAGCTACTAAATCTTCCGAATTTTCACTTTTACACAGTTGATACAGCCTTTTCACCTAAATAAATCAACGAAACCTGAAATCATTTAGACCTCAATAAAAAGAATTAAAAAAATAATAAGAATATAAATGGAGAGATAAATTAACTGAATTGAGGAGAGAGGGATCGCAAGCAGCGTCTGTGGCATAATTGGAATCTCTGGCACTCGACGATAAGGATCGGAGATGGAATTCCCATTCTTTATCTCTTTCGCCCATTTTTTAGGTTTTGTAATCGAATCGTTTCCGATTAATCCCTTTGAATATTTGCAACTGCTTTCGCTTGAAAAGAGTTATAATTTTTCTACTTCTGTATCTTCTTCTTCGTTTTTTAGCTCGTGTGTGTGTTTTTGCAGTATCCTTTTGTAAATTGCAGTTGCTCTAATTAGTTAGGACATTTCGAGCATGTTCGACTAACCATGAAATATAAAAGTTAAAAGTTACTTTTAAGTAATATTGTAACGACTTTTTTTCTTCCTTTCCATGTACTGCACGAGCTGACGACAGTCTTGCAACATTGAGAGTTTTAGGTCCTGTTTGAATCAGATTAAAATCTTATTTTCATCTAAATTAAAGTCAAATAATCAATATCAATCACATCTTTCATGGGTACCACATCTTTTCAACAACGCATTTCAAAAATTTCTATTACAATTCACTTAAAATCTGATTTTAATCTACACCAAACACCCTCTTAGAGAAATACAAATAACATCTGAATTTTTTTTTTTTTAAAGATTTAACGAGCATCTTAAGGGCCTATCTGGCACCAATTTGTGCAAGATTTTCATCAGACTTTTTACCACTGTGAAAATGCAAATGGGACCCAGTGTGCGAAAGGAATTAAAAAAAGACGGCTAGGTGCAAGCGCAACATTTACAAAAATGATTAAAATCTGGTATAAAATTCCTCTCAAACACCCCCTTAAGTATTTTTAACTTACAATCAAGCAAGTTATCGCGAATAGTGTACTGTGACTCAAAATGATCATACTTTGATTTGAGTCGCTTGAGTCGTTATCTTTTAATTTCATGTCACTCGAGACATTACAATTCATTTTGTCTCAACTTAGTTCACTCGGTTAAATTTTGTCTAACATTGGATAATAACGTAGCCATTAAAAAAACTCGGAAGAAGTAATACTAACGAAAAATCCATTGTTTGATTTATTTTAAAGTCCACAAATCTAATGTGGCAAGTAACTTTTTAAATTGTATTCTTTCGGGTCGTTGTACAGTCACAACCACGTCCATATTTGGCGTTAAACGATGTCATGATTAAACGAAGTAACCTAAATTGAGACAAACTTAAGTAGAGTGACAAGATACAAAATTAAAGTATAATGACCCAATTGACACAATTGAAGTATAGTGGCCTAATTGAAAATTGGGACGAAGCACGATCATCGGGAATGAAATTAACCTGAATATTAGTGTTTTCAAAGTTAAATATTTTTATATTCTTCCTTAGACTTGAACTCTCATAAACTAATTACCATTAATAAAGAGAAAAATCGAATAAATTGTCCATTTTCACATTCCTTTTTTGAAAAATGTCCCAACTTTTGTTAGTTTTTCTTTCATGGCTGATTTTATGAAAAATCTACTTATTTGCCCCCTCTAAGTTAAATGAAATTATAGAACCTAATTAGGGTGATTATATTATCATAATGAAAATCATTTGGAGCCGTGTGAGATAAAAGTCTCATGCATGGTTTTGAATAAGAGAAAGAAGTGATGATTCATCTTTTCAACTCCGACTCTTTCACTCTCGTTTGTTAATTTTCTTTTTGTTATTTCGAAAGTAGTTGCTTCAGCTTTAAACACTCAAATTTTCGATATTCCCTTTTTATTTCTCATCAAACGAATGACATATTCTTCTGAAAATTCTAGTTATTCTTAGCATGATATTGAGAAATATCATTTATATTACTCAAACAAGCATGAAATGTATGCTTGCATCATATTTTTAAATATTTTTCTTATTTACTAAATTGGATATAAATAGAATGACATAAATAACCACTTAATTATCTCTTTAATTCGTATGTACACAACAAGCCTCTTAACGCCATTAAGAGGTTGTTTGGTACATCTCAAAATTTAATTTTAATTGAAAATATAGTTGTTATTGGGTTCAACTCGTCTAATAAAAGTCAACAATAACGTCTAATTTTTCAATTTTAATGTCTACCGAACACGTCCTAAACTTCACTTTCCTCTATTTTTTCTTTCTTTGTTTTTACTTATTTTTTTAATATGATATGGGTTTCTCGTGTTTATAATCATATTTTTATTTTATTTTATTTCATTTCAATATTTTAAAGTTGATTAACGATAACGAGTTCTTAAATTTGATGACAATTCCATTTAGGCTTTTACATATATGTAAATTAAGCATTCTTAGTCGACCATGTACAGCAATCGAATCTATACTCAACTTTAAAGGATACGACCATTGACACCTTGTTTGATAACATGGTAAAATAACTATAACCAGCTTTATTACGCTCCTATTTGGTTTGGATAAATATCAAATTTTTAATAAATTTTGATAAAAGTTGATAAAATGTGGTGAAAAATTGATTAAAATTGTGAATTTCATGAAATGAGTGATTAAAGATGAGTTTAAAGGAATGAGTGTCAAACAAGTGATGTCGATCACGATTGCGAAACCGTGCTGACCACCCTAGCCCGAGTCAATTCCAAGTCCTGCTCGAGTACAACCCACTAAGAGTCTAGCCTTTTACCCAAGGCGTTAGCGACACCTCAATTTATCTATCGGACACTATCACCTAAATCACCAATGAGTTCGATAGTAATAATTAGTATTAATCTTTAGCTAATTATAAAATTCGAAACCTTCATTGACCAATCCAGCTGATCAAGCTCATTTCTTTCCCTCAAGATCACAATACATTGAGAAGTTATGAGGCAACAAAGAAAATGCTACAGTTTCATCGTTTTTCTATTGAAATCCGAGCCTCGTTTACTAAATATATAAATGATCAATATTCATTTTTAATCACACATTTTAATGGATCCACAAATACTAATTATTTATAAGTTTATCATTTTAAAATTCTTTCCAACGGATGCTTGATTTTTTATAATTTGGAGTAGGTGGAACAATGTCAAAGTGGCATCTCATGATAGTACTTGGAATATGCCACTCCGAAAACCAAACTACTTTTGAATTTGATTAATTAACATACAGATATGGTTAAATAATTAATTAATTAATCAAACATGGTCAATATAGCCATCAAATATTCTAATATGCTATTTTAGATTTTCTTAAAATATTCTTACATTTATTAATTTAGTATTAGGAAGGTCCCGCGACTAAGTTCCATCGTTTATCATCGAAATCAAATAGCTTGTTTGGCAGAACTTTTGCTATTACTTCTATTTCTTGTATAAGAGCCTTTTAAAAAAAGTACATTAGCTCAGTTTCATCCGAAAACTCTTCCAGTCAAATAACATTCAAAAATTTATCTGAATGTTAAAAATTAATTTTCTTAATTTTAAGAGCAACTTTTAACTTTTAAAAAATCGTGTCATATAGGCTCTAAAGAAACACCATTTGTACAACCGAGATTGACAATCGAGGTTGACAACACACTCGCAATGGCGGGTCTCATTGTGTTTAAAAAAAATTAAAATTACCCGCCTACCCATCTCATGTGTAAGAGGTTGTCAACCGAGGTTGTACAACTAGCATGGTCGTGGGCCCTAACTAAAGTCGGTAAAATAGTAGTTAATTGGCTTAAACCAAACACGTGATAGAGCCCAGTGGCAGCTTTGAAGTGGGCAAATTGAATGCAACGATTACTTCTTGTCGTGGTAGGTGGTAGGTGGTAGGGTTGTATTTCTTGTGGAAATCCAACAACTTTCAAGTCTTGAAGCCACGTTTGTTTTGGATAAAAACTAATTTTTTAGTAGATTTGAATAAAAAAAATGATGAAATGCATGGATCAAAATGAATTTTAATAAATAATAAATGAGGGCCAAAAGGGGACTAAATCTAGATCGAGTTTTAGATATTCTCCTACTATTTAACTAAAATAAATAAATAAATAGAAGACCATGTTTAAAATAAAAGACCTATTGACGTCACTCTAAGAAGAATCGTGCGGTTCTAGGACCGTATTTCAAGAAAGATTATCAAAGTCAAACCATTTAAATATTGTGTTCCGTGGTTGAAATTCATTGAAGAGAGTCGAGCAAAAATAGAAACGTAAGTTCTAAACTGAGAAACCTGATAAATAATTATTTGAAGCCTGATAAAAAAAGGTTGAGGATCCATCTTCACAACCTTCAAAAGATTGGGACCATAGGTGTCATTTAAACCTTTTTTTCTTTTTAATTTATTTGTTCTAAATCGAAGTAAGTGTAAAATGGTCATTTTATTCAAAATTGACCTTTTAACGGTCAAACCAACAGTTTCCATCACAAAATGATCTGGAATGCAGACGTTTGTAACACTTGAAACCCTTGGTGCTAGAAATCAAAAGTACGAGATTCAATCGTCACAACCTTCTAAGGTTCAGGATTCCAAGTACAATTTTTCCTTAAAAGATTCATCTATGCAATCCAATCTAATAAGAAAAAAGATGGTGTGACAGTCACAGTAGCATCTCTCATCTAATAATCACTTTTTATACTTTTTAGTATTGATGGTGTCTGTGACAACACTCGTGATCTTAATTTATAAGTTCAATTAAATAAAAAATTATAACTCATTAGTATTTGTTTGACACATATTATTTATAAAGAATGCATTCTAAAATAATAAATTAATAGAGAATGTCTGGTTAAATAATAAGAAATTTTTTTGAATTTACAATTAATATTATTTTATCTAAAAATGTGTAATT
>CAIGRS010194049.1:0-16098 GCA_903798395.1 Fraxinus floribunda | reverse complement strand
GTAATGCATGCTTGTGGACATGATATTTTATAGTAGAAGTACTCAGCCTAGTTTAGTTTCATATTGTTTTCATTGTGGGGATATTGGTTGAATTGGTGGTTCCCAAATATTTGGTGATGTTTCTATGAGGTTTTGTTGATTTTCAGGTTGGTTTTGTCAAAATTACAGAGAAAACTCTGTCAAAATTTCTATAAAAATATTGTAGTCATTGAATAATCAATCATTCATAAGGTTGTCTATGTAGCCTTGGCGGTGGGTCCAATATCTAGCTGAAATTCATCATCGGCGCACGCCACGTCGGGTCCACTAGGGTGACTCCAGATGGGGTCATGTCAGGATTGGTCGGCGGGGCACAATCTTATGTAAAATGTCCAAGTGGAGAATTTATTGTCGATCTACATAATAAGACATGTGCTTGTAGGAGAAAGGGATTTGTCAAGGATTCCATGTGGTCATGCTGTTGCTATAATTTTAGATAGAAGGAGGGGAGCCTTGGAGGTACGTGCATGAATGCTATAGAGTTAGCACGTATCTCAATTGTTATGAGAATATCATCTATCCAATCAATGGAATAAAGTTATGGCCTTCGGTTCATGCCTTTTCAGTCAAACCACCAACTTGGGTTGTGTCTAAACGGGGAAGAAAATAAAAGAAGAGAAGGAGACAAATAGAGGAAGATGCCATCACCTATGTCGGATCCAATGGTAAGCTGAAGAAGAGAGGTATAACATTAATTACATGTAGCATTTATGGAAGAACATGATACAACATGAGGTATCATCATAAGGCTGACTCAGCACGTGAGGTTTGTTTAGAGTTCAAAGACGATGTTTATTTCCTTTTCTTGTTCAACTAACATGGTAAGTGGAAAGACTATTTGTGCTCATTTCAAACTTGGTATGAGAGTGTTATAAATCCTACAAATGAAGATAGGTCAAACCACGTTTTGAGCGATAATTCACGGGTAATTGAAACTTAGCAAATATTTTCTCAAATTACTCAAACATTTTCCTTTGCTTAAATGATATCTAACCTTCTTTTCAGGTCAAACTAGTGCCTAGGAGGCCACCGAGCAATACAGCAATTGAAGTGCAACCATCAACATCAAAATCTAATTTCCAGTTCATGCCTACACCTAGCATTGGTATAAAAAGTGCTTCCCAATTCAACAACTATGGTCCTTCACTTAATCAGCTAGGTAGTTCAACAATATAAGAAGCTCCTCCACAGTTGTAAAGTAAAAGTATTCCACTTGAATCCTTAGTGGAGGATCTTCATGATATAGAGAACCAATAAAAAAAACAAGGAAGATGGCAGCCATGATAAAAATAAAAGTGTCGTTCGAGGGTCAGTTACATTTGCACCACCAAGAACGAAGAAAGAATTAGCCACTCAATAGCAGCTCAACATACATTACGAACCACCTATTGATTTAGATTGTAGTTTGACAGTTGTGAAGTACTTTTGTCATTAAGGATATTGACCAGTTTTGTTTCTTTTTGTGTAAAGTTGCTGAAAATGATCCTTTTGTAATACACTTGATCAGACATGATCTTTTTGTAATAGACATAAATCTTTTTGGTCCTTTTGTTTGATTCAAATATATGTTATGAACCCTATGAATTGCTTAGAACCATTTCTATTGTAATTATAGATTTATGATCAAGATTCTTCACATGAAAATAGGTGATTATTACTCGAAACTGTGCTAGGAAGAAGATCAATTGCCTGGTTCATGATAATTCTTTAGATGGCTTGAATGAAATGATTATTTAAATGGAAATAAATTGTTCAGGTTCAAGAGCTAATCTTTCCTCGATACAATAATATGGATGGAGGGAGAGAAGGATATTTTCAAAGATAAAATAGGCTTCCATATAATTTGCTTGTTACATAACCTGCAAAAACAAATTTCTCCCATCTTGTCCTTCACCTTTCATGCATAAGCTATACAGACATGCTGGTTTCTCTGGACTCCTGGATACAGGTTATTTCCCCCATCTCTTATGCCTTTTGTATTTCGTTAGTTTTTCTGTTATACATCATTGCCGAAGAATTATTGACAGTTTAGCATCTGCTCGATTTCCCATTCCGTCCTTGCTGTAGATTTTCTCCATTATTTAGGTTTCTTATGTTTGCCAATAAATTTTTTTCTGCCCTCTTGTTTTACATTTCAACTTCCATTGGAGTATGGCAATTAACTTCGTTTTGCCTATTATATATGATACCTTGCTTCTTGGTCACTTCTTATAAAATGGCAAATTAGGTTTGTGACCACAACTTAGGCAATGATAAAAGCAGCAGCAACACAAGAATATCACGAACACCTGGAAAGAAGAAGAAATCAGGGGAGAGGGAAGGAGAAAACGTATGCTTCAAGCATGTCATTCATTTCATTCAATCATCGTCTATTGAAATTACATTACCAAGTCATATAAATAGAGAAACCAACAAACATAGAAATTCAAGATCAAACACCAACCACCACCTACCAGCTACACATTCAAAAGACCAAGACCAACATAACTGCCCATCCTAAGGCCTCCAAAAAAAAATTATTACATAATCTTACCTTAAAACGTAAAAATACCAAAGACTTTGCAAATCAGCAATACCCCCAAACCCACTTGATATATCTTCATCAATCTGCCCATCTTAAGCTCTTTTTGCTGCATATCATTGGACTTGCAAAGTAGCCCATTCATTATAGTCTTGTATCGTGGATGAAGAAGTAGGTCGACCCAAGCATAGTAGTCGCAAGCTTCTAAATATTCGTAGTATCTACATCCCAAAAAATCGTCTTGCTGTTCATGAAGTCTTTCTTACAGCCATCCAACCACAATAGCATGAATAGGCCACGATTCTAAGATGTTGATGAAGAGAATTCCATGGTGAATTGAAGATAGTGTTCTTCCTAGGGTTAGATTAGAATTGGGGATTTCACTTTTATAATTGAATGGAAGGTGCATTTTGAAGGGATAAGAATAATATGCTTTTATTCAATTAGCTGCGTTTTTATCCAACGTGTGGTTAACTAACGTCGTGTATTGCCACGTCATTTTTCCATCGCCACGTAGACATTTTTGTCCAACCGTAGAGATGGAATTAGCTTTAGTGATTGATGGGTAAACTAATGAATAGTTCAGTGAGTATTGAGTAACCGTTTATATTTCAGTGAGCAAGTAATAACCATATGTAAAGTTTAGTAGGCAATGATTTATTTAACTCAATAATTGTCAAATATTTTGTCCAATTCAATGTATTTTATTGACATCATTATATTTGTTTAGAGAGAGAGAGAGAGATGACACGAGCCTCCTCCAACAAGACATTGAAGGAAATTTTACTTGGATTTGCTAATAAAATATACATCTACAGTTTTGGTTATCCATTAGCCACTAATGGCTGGTAAAATTATCCGAAATTTGCTTAGAGTTAGATATATTATATCTCAATTTAACGTATTTAATTCTTGAAGGAAATTTTACTTGGATTTGCTAATAAAATATACATCTGCAGTTTTGGTTATCCATTAGCCACTAATGGCCGGTAAAATTATCCGAACTTTGCTTAGAGTTAGATATATTATATCTCAATTTAACGTATTTAATTCTTGGTAACAAAAAAGGGAATTTGTGTCAACAACTGAGTTCTTATCGTTCTTGCTATACTTAATTTTTCATATGAAACACAAATTCAATCGTGTATATTAATTAATTAATTTTTTTAATGTAAGAACCTGCAGCCGCTACCCGTAAATGCGTACTGGGTAAATCTCGCTCTATATGCAGTAGACCGCAAACCATACAAGAGAGATAAACCGCACTAGGCAAGGGATTCGAATTCATGACATTCGATCTCCACGTTCACTTGCTCTATCAACTCGATCACCCCAAAGGGGTATGTAGATTACTTCTTTAATTCTATTCAACATTGTCCGATCAATTGTGCCATACATTTTTCACCTCTTGGTGTGCGTGTTTTTTAGCCCCTTATTTGGTGGGGATTAAAATAATTTTTTAGTAGATTTTGACAGAAATTGATGAAATGTGTGGTTGAAAAGTTATGGATCGTATAAAATATGTGATTAAAATTTTAATTTTAATTCCAACCAAGCATTATATGACCAGCATGGTGATTTATAGCCGGTATGCTCTTGAGATTATAAGCATAGCTTGCAAATACTCTCTCAGGTCAATGCAAAGGCTAGCTTTTTACCCATATATATAGAATAAATGAACAATAAAATCAAATTTTGAGAAAAAAAAATGTATTTTTGAAATATTGATTTTTTGAACAATGTATGGTTAAAAAAATAAGGAAAAGCTTTGAATTTACTCGTAATACTATTGGAGAACATGTTATTGAAAGAAAAGACAAGAAAATGCATTTTGAATAAAACTGAGCCCAAATAGGAGCTTTATTTAATTTATTTACTATCGATTTGACCCTTGACCCTAAATGCAATTCAATAAAACATCGAAATTTTTACTACAGTAATTATTTATCTTACAATTAACGATAAATATTTTTTTTTACTAAAAAATTACTTTTATTCAAGACGGCCCCTTGTCATGGATTTAGCACAGGGTGGAGTCCAATTTGTTGGAGAAATTGATGCATGAGAATTATATTCCATTAATAAGAAATTTGTATGCAAATACGATAAAATCGTAATATATTCGTGCAAAATACTGAATAATGTTTTGACCTACCAAAATCAAGATATGTGCATAAAAATATGCAAAATGAAGACTTAGTGAAGTTTAGAAAAATGTAAAATTCGAATGAGATAAAATGAAGCGAGGTATACGATTGAAAATCTCCTTAAGACAGATTTTGTCCTATGCACTGATGCTAACAAGATTATATGGCGTTTGTTTGACAAGTTACAGCGGTTCTTCCAAAAATAATATAACAAAATACTAATAAAAATGATCTCTTGTCCGCAGTAGACATGAGTTATAATACAAACCTGCCGAGGTGGCGTTGCCACATCAATAGGTCAAACATTTTTTCTTTTGAAAAGTCAAAAAAATACGACTTGATAGCTGACAGATTTTGTCCTATGCACTGATGCTAACAAGATTATATGGACATTTGTTTGCCAAGTTACAACGGTTCTTCTAAAATTAATATCACAAAATACTAATAAAAATGATCTCTTGTCCACAGTAGACATGAGATAATACAAACCTGTTGAGGTGGCGTTGCCACATCAATAGGTTAAACTTTTTTTCTTCTGAAAAGTCAAAAAAAATACGACTTTATCGCTGACAAACGTGTAGACAATTGTAATTCTACTTGTGAAAAGGAGATTAGCTCTTGGAATATTGAATATCAGGCACGAAATTCAAAAAATAATTTGAAATTTATTTTGACATAATTTGGAGAAAGAAAGAATTGAAAATAAATTATATGAAATTGATTTGGAGTGAAGAAAATGGAATTAGAATGGTCCAATTTATAGATTTCAACGTGTCTATTCCCAATGATAGCATCTTTTGACACAAATTAATTTTAATCTTTAGATTTCACCATTTAATATTTAATGGTGAAGATTAAACTGTATCAAAAGGTCGTTGAAGACTTTTTTTAATTCATACCTGTAAAAATTATCCAGTAAATTCCAACTGATTAGCCATGATTTTGAATTGGATTTTTGGCGATAGCAGCAACAGGAAGATTCCATAGCTGCAACTTAATTAACCAGCCTTGAACACCCAATTAAGCTTTCTTAATTAGTGTACACTGTTATAAGTGTTTTGTATAATTAATTTTATAATTAAAAGAATATGTATGAATAACCATTGGCTGCAAAACGCCAAAACCTCCTAACAATGAATTTTTAGTTTTGTAAGATGAGTAATGACAAAAAAATAAAAAATAAAAATAAAAATAAAATTAATAAACAAAAGATAATAGAATCAACTTTTGAACTAAAAAGTGCTTTCGGATTCATGACTTTTCTTTTCAAATTTTCACTTTTCACCAAACGAGGCTTGGTACACTTATTGGATAATGTAAAAAAAAACAGATTCGCCTCTTCCGTACGTTTATTGGTAATGACAGAGGTCGAAGACTATTTAAGAACACATCATGGAGCCAGGAGGAGAATCTTTCCTATATGCTTGCTGCTTTCCATTAGGCTGTGAGNGAGAATCTTTCCTATATGGTTGCTGCTTTCCATTAGGCTGTGAGCTTCTGCAGCTTCAGCTAACGGAAAACACTTGTACACAATGGGTTTTATCTTTCCTGCGGCAATAGCTGGCCATACATTTTTTTCTACCTCACTCACAATCAAAGCTTTGTTATCACGACTCCTATTTCGCAATCCAGCAGCTGTGAACAAAGTCATAACTCAAAATATACTCCAAACAAAGAAAGGATGTTATATAAGATTAAAGAAAACTAATTATACACGTTATCGATAGTACACAAAAAATGATTTTGATATCATGGCCAAATCAGAGTTCTCTTCATTCTTCAATGTGTAGTGCATAAAATTACTAGGATATACCATGTGTCCAGTGGATGTAGAGACCACAATAGCAGTTGAAAATGAAAAATAGAAATATGATAAGATACGATAGGTAGCTGAATAATGCTCAACGAAAATAATAATTACTATTAAACTTGAGTGGCCATAATTTTCAGTAAACAAAGCAAACTCATTGATCTAATTCCCCATTCCAATTAAAAGTTTTCAGTCCCAAACTAAGCACTATGAGAGAGCTTCAATCCGATCACTTTAGTTTTCATGATTTCTTTAACTTCAATTTCACTTCACCTGGCAATTTACTCTTTCTCTGTTTTCCCAGTGACATGGAATCTTCACTCAAAACACTACAATACAATGCAGCTGAAAGTGTACCCTTTTTCTTCTTCACATTTAGTTGCAATGGTATAGAGTGGTTGCCAGCAGCATACACCGAAGCCCCTCCTACCCTTGCGTGAACTTACATAGAAAGCAATCTACGGTTATCTGATTTGGTGGTTTCAGAGATTCCTCCAAAGTGCCAATTAATAGTATACATCCCATGGAGGAGCATGATATTTTAAGAGGGTTCTAGGAGTTTCCAATATTATTCTTCAACTGCAGGCTCTTGACATTCATAACCAATACATGAAGACAAATCCCGAGTGTGCAAAATTCACATTCTCTACAATATCAAGCGCATTTCCGAGGGGTTGCAGCTTTTTGTATTCTACCTTCTGAAGTATCATATCCTTAAAACAATTTTTTTTCAACTAAAAAAGCATATCTAAATGTAAGAAATTCTTTTGTAAGAAAATCAACCTTGACAGTATTAAATAAGGGGTGTATTTTCTCCTTTTTCTCAAAAAATTATCACTATGTATTGTCACAATATTGGCTTGCTCCATCTTTACAAAGAATTAAGATTGAGCGTTAAGAGTATGAATTCCAGTTAGAAGCTTTGAAATGTAAAAGGAAAAAGAAATATAAATTAGCAGAAGGCTTAAGCATGTTACACTGCACTGTGAGGCGTCTTGCTAGCAACCCAGTAAGATTTACTTCTGTTTTTACTCCACCCATGAAGCCAATTATGAATAGCCTTCCATCAAAGTTTAGGCTGTCAATGTTCCTTTGAAGGTATGAACCGCCAACGTTATCAAGTATAACATCAACACCTGCAATCAAACATGTTCAATTTACATCTCAAAAATAATGTATGAAGCATAGAAATGGGAAGATTCTTGATTCGTGCTATTAGAATTTACATGGCGGGGTTGATTGCAAACTTGTAAAGTACATTCAAATGAAATCAAGATTGCCGAACTAAATTATTAGACTAGATATGAATGTTTTTCAACCTTTTCCTCCTGTTTCTTCCTTCACTCGTGCAACGAAATCTTCAGTCTTGTAATTTATACAAACAGCAGCTCCAAGGTCCTTGCAAGCAGCTAGTTTTTCCTCACTTCCTGGTGAAAAGAGTTGATTATTTTATCAACCAAAGAAGGTAGAACCCAAATTATCGTAATCATTATTTCATGTCAATGGATGTGAATTTGGTAGCACACCTGCAGTGACGAATACTTTCACTCCATAGAATGCAGCCAGTTGAATTGTAAATGTTCCGATTCCACTAGAACCTCCATGGATCTGAAATTATGTGTTCTTTTCCAGTTCAACTTTTAGAAAAACATGATAACTATAATAACCTTCTGACAGATTTTAGATTAACCAGCGATATTTGAGATTAACATATTAGTCATCTCATCCCATGTTAGCTTTCAGATTACTAGCACTCATTTCACTTAGCATTTTCCCCTATTTGAGAAATTCTCCATTTAACTTAGTTCCCAGATCATCTCTCCACCTCTCTTTCTCCTCTTGCGATTTCTGCTTAATTCAAAAATAAACTAAAAAAGGTAAAGGTTGGACCTTAAAGACTAACTTCTTTTAAGTCTGCACGCATGATTATACCTTTAAAAAGATTTTACATCATCATCAAGCAACAAAACTAGATCCATCAACAGTAATTGGCATTTATAGTAAAAAGATTTTAGGTGTATTACATCATTGTACTTCTTTGTGGTCTTTACTCATATCATAAAGATGAGCATTATCCATTACTGTCAAAGTAAATTGTGCAACCCTTGTTGTAGCTAAACTAGATGAACAGACAAGTTCCTCACTCCCTCCTCCAATTAGAAAGTCAGCTTGAACTTTACATCACCAAGCTCACGGTTTTCCCTTGCTGAATTCTATATTGACCAATATACATTTCAAAATTCAAAAACTATCCAAATAGTATTACTTTTTTAAGTGCTGTCTTACTTCGATATTTTTCTACTAATAGGTCACTCCCCGAAATAATTCCTGCTAAAAAGGTCAACCACAACAATCAATTAGATCAGAAAATAAAATAAAGCAAGTAAGCAGTTTACCAGTAAAGTTTCCCCTTTGGATAGGTGGCTCATCATAAAGATAGTCGACCAGACCGTACAAGCTACCTCAGGAAAACTAGCTGCATCTTGCAAAGAAACACCAGGTGGAACAGGAAGAACCTGCCCAGCAGGCACAGCTATTTTTTCTGCGTACCCTCCCCCGCCAACTAAAGCACATACCTGCATTCACACAATTTCCTTCTATCATAATTTTTTCCCCTAGTCCTCCACTGAGAAGAAAATTGACATCACAAAATTGAACAATATAATGGTTATTTATCAAAAAGCTTGTGCCTCTGTGGCTCATTCATACCCAAAATAAGAATAAGTTTAACTCTTTTTCGTCAATAATTATACAATTCTTTAGAGGGTTAGTCAATCAAGATACAGGTTCCATAACCAACAATTCATCAATACGACATTATAAATACATAAAACCCATAATTCAGCTTAAAAACAAACAGAAAAAACAGATGAAAACTGCCCAATAAATAATTTATTCAATCATCCTATCAATATTCCAGGAATAGATGGAATACCAGGTCACCAATTTTCCAGCGAGAAACATTTTTCCCAACGGCTTCGATGGTACCGGAACATTCGAGACCCAGGTACGGGCTGTCACCCTTAGGCGGATCGTACCTACCCATCCGCTGAAGGGTATCAGCTCTATTGAGTGCGGTGGCTACAATTCTGATCAAAACTTCATCATCTTGGATTTGTGGGTCATCAACTTCTTTCAACTGAAGCACTTCTGGGCCACCAGGGCTTGTGATCACTACCGCCTTCATTCTTCTTGCTTCGATGTGTGGGAGTGTGCGTGAGGGTAAGTACGTTTTGTAGGAGTGGGGTGAGTTCAGCCGTCAGGGTGGACAGCAGAGGGCTTAATTGGAAAAGAAAATGCACACTCGAATCTTTTGACTGTTGGTATAAAATTGCAATTCCAAACTTTTGAACGGTGACAACTCTGTTGATAATTATTTTTGAATTAGTCTATTTTTACACGGTCTCGCGGCCCACAATTAATAAAATAATCGTGCCCCCACCCCACTATTGTGAGGGGGACAGGTGGGGCCGGGTACACCCCGGATAGCAAGGTCCATTATTTTTAAAATTAATCGCACAAATTTTGAAATTACATAAATTGTCAACAAAGATTGTGCAAATAACTTTCTCCTTTACTTTTAATTCCAATTTGAAAATAAATTTTGTAAAAATGATTATTTTTTTGGTAGGAGGTTTGATTAAAAAATATGAAAAAAAAAATTTGAATTGTGCAAAATTATTTTTTTGAAAGAAATGTATTATGAAAACGAGTTCCAAAAAAAAAAATGAAATTTGATGCTCAATCGGGTCTTAACGATGAAATTTTTTGTTCTTAACATTTCACCAACAATAAAGTTGTTTAATAAAGTCATTATTTGCCATTAAATGAATAAAATCATTATAAATGAGTAATGATATTTAACACCGATCTATGTAACACTAAATGATATTTTAAAGAAAATGCACACTCGAATCTTTTGACTGTTGGTATAAAATTGCAATTCCAAACTTTTGAACGGTGACAACTTCGTTGAAAATTATTTTTGAATTAGTCTATTTGTACACGGTCTCGCAGTCCACAATTAATAAAATAATCGTGCCCCCACCCCACTATTGTGAGGGGGGCAGGTGGGGCCGGGTACACCCCGGATAGCAAGGTCCATTATTTTTAAAATTAATCACACAAATTTTGAAATTACATAAATTGTCGACAACGATTGTGCAAATAACTTTCTCCTTTACTTTTAATTCCAATTTGAAAATAAATTTTGTAAAAATGATTATGTCTTTGGTAGGAGGTTTGAATCAAAAAATATGAAAAAAAAATTTGAAGAGAATATGAAAACCGTTTGATTAAAAAATATGAAAAAAAAAATTGAATTGTGCAAAATTATTTTTTTGAAAGAAATGTATTATGAAAACGAGTTCCAAAAAAAAATGAAATTTGAAATTTGATGCTCAATCGGGTCTTAACGATGAAATTTTTTGTTCTTAACATTTCACAAACAATAAAGTTGTTTAATAAAGTCATTATTTGCCATTAAATGAATAAAATCATTATAAATGAGTAATGATATTTAATACCATAGATACATTGTGATTTACTATAAACCAATTAAGTATAAAAATGAATGAGACTCGTGTAATTCCATTACTCTTTTCAAATATGCATTAGACATTAAAAAAGATACTTTCACTACAACAAAGTTTGTTGTATTCGTAAGCCTTAGAGAGTTCTTCATGGCGTATAACTGAGCGATATATAAAGCAATGCCATAAATACTCACGTCATTTTACGTCAACACTGAATGTTGTAGCAAAATTGAAAGGATGTCGTTAACTAACTTCAAAAGAAAATAGAGTATATCGGGAATATGGTCCAATTTAGGAGGCGTGTATTTTTGGAATGTGTATAGACATAATAAAGTGTAAAATCCAGAAAAACGTACAGGTACCTGAAGTGTTGAAAATCGAGATATTTCAATAAGTTACGTTGTTATAGAAAAGTAGAATTGAAAATAAAAAGTTATCGACAATTTCCTTATTTCCTTGGTGTGGTTTGTAAATTCAGTCATGTAAACTTTGAATTGTTTGGCTGTCAATAGTTAATTGAGCTTTCGCAACATATTCTTCCTCAAAGACAAAATCCCTAATCTTATCTCCCACATGCGGGAACTCTACATCCTCAAAGAACTAGACATTTTCCATTTCGAAAAATTGACACTGTAGTGGGACCATAAAATTTGTAACCCTTTAACCTTTTAGAGTATCTAATAAAATAGCAACTGGCATTTCTAGAGTCCAATTTATTTTCATTAAGCCTATAGAACCTTGCCTCACCTGGATAACCCCAAATATGCAAGTACTTCATACTAGGCTTCTTTCCAGTTTGAAGCACATAAAGGCTTTTAACAATTGCTTCACTTGAAACTCTATTGAGAAAACTACAGTTTTAATGCTTCTCCTTAGAGATATTTTTGTAGTGTGGAATGACTAATCATACTCCTCACATAATCTTCTTAAATTTGTTTGTTTCCCCTTAATGCAATTAACACAAACATTAGAGTTTGAAAAATCGAGATCAAGTATCCCTTCTAACACAAGCTGTTCGATTCTCTTTTGAAAGATGTGACCTAATAGCTTATACCATAATTCACATGCAATGTTTCATCAAAAGAGGCAACTGTATTAAGCAAATATAGATCATCATACATTGATAAAGAACCAATACCCATAACATTAGAATTAAGAAAAAGGCTAAATTGACTATTTTCAAATGAATAGGAATAACAGAATTTGTCCAATATAGAAACAGGATGAGAATTCCGTCTAAAAGACAGTACTACATATGTTTTTCAAATTTAAATAATAATCAGCTTTTAATAATAATCTAAAAGTCTCTACAGCCTCAACTTTAGCCAATTTCTTGTCACCCACATAAATGAATCTTTCAACAATATTTGTCTTTTCGACTATTTAGACAACCCTGCATAGACACACTTATGTGATTAGTGGCACCAAAATCACTTCACCGAGTATGTCTAGGTATTGAAACTAAATTAACCTAAAAAAAGACTAAAGTGAGAAACGTGGCTTTTTTATGTGCTAAGTCCTGTATTTGGTACAATTCTTTTCAAATGTCTCGAAATTTCACAAAAGTAATAGCCAGGTGATTCATCATTTTTAGGCTTTTCTTGTTTCTTTTGAGTTAGACCGGATGCAGTTTCCTTATTTTTTTTTTTCTTTAATTGAACTTGTCATTAGAAGTACTTGCCAAGTGAACACTTTCTGTCTTACTTCAACCTTTCTTCTTCTCGCACACAATATAAAATGAGCTCATTAAGAGTCAACTTCTCATTTTAACAGTTGTAATTGATCTTAAATTGATTGAATTGTGTAAGAAGATATAAAACCAAATACATAAGCAAATCATTGGACAGTTCAAGTTTTAGTGTATGTAGTTTTGAAGCAATATAATATATCTTCATGATGTACTCTTGAATGTTTTCTTTACCCTTGCACTTGAGTAAACTAAGTTTGTCAAAGCATACTAGTTTTGGTTTTATCGCTTTTCGCAAAGTATTTTTCAATTTCATCTAAATGATTCTAGAATTCCAAGCTTCATGATCGTAAAACTCATGAGGTTTGAACGATCCCACTTATTAAAATCTCATTTTTCATCAATGGAAATTTTGTGTGTAACTTAATACAAGGTTTAAGTCCATGTAGCCAAGAACGATTTGAACGTTCTCTTTCTAGTCCTTAAAATTGGTTCTATTAAGCACAGAAATTGAGTTGATGTTGGTAGATATTGAAGAAGCGGAAGTATTAATTGACTAGAGAACAAAAATAAAGAAATATGTTCCCACGAAAACTCGTATTAAACAATCAATAAATTTAAATAATGATAGACCCCATCACAAAAGACTGAGAACAACATTGCCATTTAGTATTTGGAAAGAAATACAAACTTATAAGTGACACTCTTAGTGTATTAATCAAATATTGATAATAAACTATGTCAAACAATAAATCTATTTTTGAACTGACTTATTGTTCACATAATTTATTTTTTTATAGTTGTCAAATATTTATTACTACATGTGTAAATATAATTTGGCCAAATATTTACATTCCTTTAAGCCGGTCAATATCCACATACATTACATACATACAACCATCTCAATATTCCAAACAAATTAATTTAGACAAAAGATGTTACTTTGGTTACATGTTATTTCAATCAATCTACTTTAGAATATTAGATATTCGAATGAAATTGATTGCAACAAAATTTGAATTTGATTGGAACTTAAAAAAAATTCCAAAAACTTGCGATCTACACTAGAAAGTACGCCGCTCGAGCTCTAGGTGAGAAGCGATGCCCCGCTCCCAGGCTCGAGTGCTATAGCGCAGCTCCACAACAGTTCTGTAAAACCAATATTTTATCCGAAAAATCCAAAATTCGAAATTTAAAGATAAAATTCTCATTCCAATGTTGAAGAATCCAAAGTACGAACTCATCCCTAAAATTCTTTTTCAATTCTCAATGGTTTAACATGGATTGATTTTGATACCACTTGTTGAGTCTAAAACTTTATACTTTTTGAATCTTTTATTTTTCTTGCTAAGATCTCCACATCAAATCATCAAGATACTTATAAATGTAGAATATACCTTCATCCATTGCTTTTGAATCTTGAAGATCGGCTGCAAGTTCTTGATTTTGGCTTCTTGCTCTTTAATCTTGATTATTGCTTCTTGATTTGTTATTAGTTTTTTTATCGTCCTCTTCAATATGTTTTCTCTTGTTATTCTTGTGTTGATGAGAAGTTACAAAAAAATCCAATAACTTTAATTATTTATTAGATGACTTTAATTTTGAGCTTAATCTTAAGATAACCATTAATATACATTTAATTACATATGTAGGTTCAGATGACAAATTAATTTTTCCAACAGACTTATCTTTCAGGTGACATCTCCCCATTTTAAATTGTTGGTATTTTATGATCGAACTCCTGGATTGAAAATTGGTGCAATCTTAAACCACATTTCCTCATTTGTTGTCTACCTAACCTCCATAAGAAGCATTTTGTGAATAAGTTGATATTGTAGTCGAATTTCCTTCATGTCCATAAAGTCATCGAAACAAGATTGACCCAGTAACTCTGTTTGCAATACGTTCATATTCAAATTCAAGTTCAAGATGACCTCATATCTAGAGTAGACCCTCATACTAACCGCACGCATTATATTGCGAGGCATACTACAAAGCGTGATGTGATGAAACTCGAATAAAACTACATCCGCTAAAATGTAATACGTCCAAGAAAAATCATGAACTATGATACGTATCCAGGTTATAAAAAAAAATAAAAATAAAAATAAGAAAGTGGATTTTATCTCGAGGGGAACTATGCACGTTATGTGAATAAACAAATGAACCAATCCTTATTTGCTCAAGAATTAGAAGCATTACAACTCGTGGAACATTTGACATGCAATTATATAATAAAAACATATAACAAAAAGAATTGTTTCGCAAGATATACTAGGACAGGCGCACAACACTTCTTTTTTTTTTTTTGCAAGACATACTTCGAAACATGGTGAAGAATCCCGAGTCAAACCACAAATGCTAGAATGATTTTTCTCATATGTCAATTCTTTAGTTTAAGTGCACTTGCAATTCCTTTTCAATGGAAATTTTTTAAATTATATTTAGTTTACATGTCCTTTAAATGATCACATACTGTTGGGAACCTACTTAGTCATACACAGTGGAATTAAAGCAAATTTTGATTCTCAAACAGGATCTGCTTTATGTTTAGATAGAAATTGTGATAAAAATTGTACCTTAGATGAGTTTTGCAAACTCTTTTGCTGATTCATCCGCGTGTTGTGAAGAAAAAAAAAAACTTGCAAGACATACTTCGAAACATGGTGAAGAATCCCGAGTCAAACCACAAATGCTAGAATGATTTTTCTCATATGTCAATTCTTTAGTTTAAGTGCACGTGCAATTCCTTTTCAATGGAAATTTTTTAAATTATATTTAGTTTACATGTCCTTTAAATGATCACATAGTGTTGGGAACCTACTTAGTCATACACAGCGGAATTAAAGCAAATTTTGATTCCCAAACAGGATCTGCTTTATGTTTAGATAGAAATTGTGATAAAAATTGTACCTTAGATGAATTTTGCAAACTCTTTTGCTGATTCACGAACTCCAATGATCACGATCTGTAATCCAAGATGTCCAATTGCCCAGCCTCCAATGGTGATCCACACAAAGAACAAGAATGACGACTAGAGTTTTCTTTTATCGTGCTAGCAAGAATAATGAAAATATCCATTTTTGTTTTCAAACCCTAGAAGCCTGTTAGTATAACTCCAAGCGGGCTCGACTCGTCTCTTAAACTAAACCCGGTCCAATATTTAATTAATCAAATTAATTAAATTCGGTTTATGAATTAATTAATCCAATTAATCAATTCGGGCCTATTAATAAGCAACCCAATTAATTAATTATCCAACACTTGTCAATTAATTAATTGGTAAATCTCATTCTTCTGGTTCTCTTTTGTGTGTGACCCATTAGGTTCCCGATCACGATATCTAACGACATAAATTA
>CAIGRS010194044.1:0-10112 GCA_903798395.1 Fraxinus floribunda | reverse complement strand
CCCCCCCCCTCTTCACACACACACAACAGCACACACTCAAAAAAGAAACAAGTAAATTAATAAGGACAATTAAAAAAACTGCTAAGGTATGTAACATGTTGAAGAGTATTAAGGAAGTCATATATTAATAAGTCTGTTTTATTGCTTAAAATGGGAGAATATGGTCCCCATTTAATATCATTTTGGTACTTTATAATCATTTACAGTATCTTACTTTTTAGTTCCTAAGCATCACATCTTACAATTTGATACCAGGTGGTTGCCCTGTCATCAGAGGGAACAAGTGGTCATCTACAAAGTGGATGCATGTGGGTGAATGCATTGTCTAAAACAATCTAAGGTAGCCCTGCTTAATCATCTTGTATTCGTCTTTTCTCCCTTTTTTGTTTGCATTCTCTTTAGCTCCTGCACCCCACGGAGAAGAGAAGGCAAATAACATAGTATTTACAACGTAGGAGGATGCTACTGTTTCCTCTTCCCTTCATGTTACGGTCTTGGTCCCAAGACCTCTTTTCTTGAAATTTGGATCCAATATAGGTGTTTCTATACAAGAGGCTAGTATACATATAAGATAGAAATTTTGTGGCCTCTGAGGAAGTTCATGATCTAGGTAAATATGGTATTCTCTTTGTTCTTTATCTCGGTAGCATAGTTAATAAAACATGCCTTGGAGCAAAGGTCTCCGGATTCTTCAAAGAAATGAATCACATATTACATTTTAGTGAAAAATCTCCAAAACCAACTTTTGAAATTGCAGCAATTTTCAGTTAATTTCACCACCTGTTAGTAAAATGATTGCTCACGTAATTTTCAACTTAGACTTCATAATCAGAAATCCTATCTTCTTTNATCACATATTACATTTTAGTGAAAAATCTCCAAAACCAACTTTTGAAATTGCAGCAATTTTCAGTTAATTTCACCACCTGTTAGTAAAATGATTGCTCACGTAATTTTCAACTTAGACTTCATAATCAGAAATCCTATCTTCTTTTTACCATAAAATCATGAGGGTGGGTTTAGCTGCCCGGGGAATACTTTGTAGCTTCCTTGAAGAAGTTTCGAATGCCAAAATATCAAGAAGCATGTCAAACCAACATAAAACCAGTGGTCCAGATCAAAAAGCCCAAAACTCAGAAAATGACCCTTGTTTGTTCTTTGCTGAACTGTTTGTCTCGTTGCCTTTGCTTAAGTTCACTGCTATTCGTTTTGCTTAGAACCCATTTGAACCTACCTCGAATGCTCAGACAACTCTCTTTTTCTCGTGTATATCCCACAAAGTACCTATCAGGTGCATATTGGAATCATGCATGTTCTTGTGATTTCCACTTTATAAAACTTGGATGTGCAAATCTCATTTCATTTACCTAATAACTGTCAACTCCAACACATCATGGAGATGTTGCATTGAGGAAAAAAAATCTTGCAGGAATCAAATATTCGGAGGATGGTTTCTCAAGCAATACAGTTACGATCTAAAGATGATATGCTGATTTAAATTTTGATAGGCTTCTGTATCTTTCTGACTAGCGTTACAGTAAAAAGAGTTGCTTCTTCAGCTGTAATAAAAGAAGTTTTCTGTGGGCAAATATAACTAATTCTTCATCAGAGTCATTAATACTTAGTTGCTGGAATACAGGAGAGTTTGTAGCCATGAAAATCAGGCATAGCTTTAGTTTTGCGTTTTCTTTTTCTTGATCATTTTATATTCTGTAAATTATTTTGATCTAAGCTATTGGAATATTGCTGATGTATTCGATCATTCTTTACAAGGTCCAAACATAATGGTTCAAACGTATACTGGATTAGATATCTCTTGATGGGATATTCTTACATATATAACTCTTGACTCTCTTGCTTGTTTCGTCTCTTCCAAGGATATGTTCTTTTAGTAAAAAAATTTAGTTTCTTTTTCGAAGAAGGTGAAACCCGGCGTTTACCTCTAATGATTTTCTAATTTGAAGTACAACAACAAACAAGATCAATATCATTATATGGTCGATCTACCAATGAAAACAAACTGCACTGTATAAACTTATTTATTATAGTAACAAAAAGAATTATATAAATACAAGGACAGGGCAGAAAAAATGATACAATGAATAGAGAATCAAATTCGGGTTCTCACTTGAAACCAATTTCAGTTCCAGAAACGGCATAAAACAGACGACATTTCTCCTTAAAAGTTCATTTGACCTTTCATTTATCGATAATCCTTGCCATAGCACAAACTGAAAACCAAGTAAATAGGTATGGTGATTGCAACTGTATTTGTTTTCCTGACATTGAAG
Source organism: Fraxinus floribunda (assembly GCA_903798395.1). Taxonomy (NCBI): domain Eukaryota; kingdom Viridiplantae; phylum Streptophyta; class Magnoliopsida; order Lamiales; family Oleaceae; genus Fraxinus; species Fraxinus floribunda. Next base: position 7,821 of record CAIGRS010194044.1, on the reverse strand, counting down.
CATACATTAAATAAAGCATCTCCTGCCCCACGAATGCGATTGCACCCTGTCATAACTGAATGTCTCAGTGCTTCACCTCTTCTCTAAATGAAGAACTGTGTTTCGGGTGAACTGTCCAGCAATGTAAAAATTATTTTTCTATAACGCTGCAGAGAGCTCATTCGAACCATATTTTCTCGAACACTGGTTGGCTAGGTGACCTGGACATGTAGACGAACCGTCATACAGACGATCAAATCATATGACAAGAAAGGTATGTGATACACAACGGGAGAGAGAGAGAGAGGAGAAAGGAGAGAAGGAAAAATTGTATAACTCAGTCAATGATTCTTTATTCAGATTAGGAGGAATATCTTGACAAAAACCAAACTGCCTGGTCAAGAGTCTAATAATCTACGCAAATATTGAAGCCCTTAGTTCCCCTTTTTAAGTGTAAAGAACTTGAGGGAACTTTAGTAAATCATAAACATAGCGAAATATCAATATCCATGTTAACTAATTAAACCTATTTTTCCTAAATTACATCTTCGATTCCGCATCAGTGCGAACAATACTAGGAGGTTAATGAAGAAAAGATTGTTATCATTGAAACATAGTTATCAACTTTTTGATGCACAATGAAAGTTCGAAACTGAAGTGGCATATGCACTAGCATTTTGTCAAAGCACCGGGGATGGTAAGACCAGTACTTCACTGGCCTTGTATCCTTGTAAAACTTATTGATCTAAGGAGAATTTACTAATCCATATGCTTAAATAATTGAAATTGATTTGACACTGAACAAGATACCTTCTCTGCGCTAATATCACGAAGCTGGCCAAAAATCTCAGCAAAATCAGCAGGTGGTAGCTTTGAGAAATGTAGGTTTTCGCCTGTGTTTGGATGTCGAAACCTGAAAACAAAAGATGCAGAAATTATACCATATCATGGAATATCAATTAAGACATAAAGTAGCAGGCGTAGTCCTACCCGAGACTCAAAGCATGGAGGCACGGTCTTTCTATTCTGGCAACAAGTTCCACAAATTGCCCATGAAAACTAGATGGATTCCTTGACTGAAGCAATGAGAGGGCCATACTCTTAGTTCCTCCATACACCTCATCTCCCAAGAGCGGCACACCAAGATACTTTGCATGGGCACGAATCTAATTCAAAACAGCAATTGGGGTCATCAGATACCATGTATGTAGTGCCAATAATGCAGAAAACTGCAACGTGCGTTAAATCCAGAAGCATTCTCCCTATAAATTAAAGGAATACAGAATAAGACTACCCACAAGTTCAGCAGGTTTCTTATGTCTACACTGAGAAAAGTAAGTTAACAAGCAGTTTATGGCTCCCTCACTATAACAAATGTCGTCTCTGAGCACATCGACATATAATAATAATAAAAGAAAACCTTCTTCGAATCTAGACACTGAATTGAAGATGCACCCCAACAGACTAAGGTCTATGGTACACATGCAGCAGGACACAAATAATGTTTAAATAGTTAGAGTGCAAGTTAAAATAGTTTATAGAGGTTTTTTAGCATAAATTAAGCTTAGAGACTTCTATCCATTAAATAGAACAGTGTACTAACATATGATGACCACCAAATACCATACCTGATGAGTGCGTCCAGTTTCTAGCCTCCATTCCACCAATGCACAACCACCACAAGCAAGTATTTCAATTACTCGGTACCTGATTACCATTCAACTGACTTGGTAAATAACTGAGGTGCTGATGTGTTTATACAGTAAGAAGTCAACAACCAGCAAAATAAGTGTGATTCGCAAGAAGGCTTGGTAAAAAGGAGGGCAGAAAAGTTGACTAAAAATTGCATGAGTTTACAGAAAAGTATGCATTCAACTCCAAGACAAAAAGAATAGGTTGAACAAGAATTTATAGACCAAAAGAATGACTGTAAGTCAAGAAGCGAATTGAGAGGCAAGTACAATGAGTGCGAAAGCAAACAACAATGACCTAATCAAATTCAAAGAGTTGCAAGATGCTACTCAATTCTCAGTACATCAATTTTGAAAGAAACTGATGAGGTATTGCCCGCACTTTACCCAAAAGCTATAACTCATGGCACAAATACAATTCACTCCATTTCACCCGGAATCAAGCCAAAGAATCTACTAAAAGCCCAGTCCGTCGGCCACCCCATTTCAAGCATGCTCTTGCATAATCTACCCACTCCACAAAAATACTCCAGCATCAAATCAAACTCCGGGATCTCCAACTTTGATACCAATTGATGTAGGCGGAAGCATAAAATGATTAACGAACGAATACGCAATCTAAGCCTCATTGGCTCCAATTGGATTTTGTGTGTATCACCTTCTAGTACACGTTGATTTCTAAAAATACCATAAAACTAGGCACTAAAACTTTGTTGAATCAATTATGAAAACCTTATAGTATCATATACTGATGTAGGGTATTGTCACTGTTTTGTCCAAAAGTTATAACTTACGGTACAAATGCAATCCACGCTATATCATTCAGAATCAAGTCTAATAATCCACATTGAATCCAATCTGTCATGTCACCCCATTTCACGTATGTCTCATTATCCACCCAATCCCCAGGAATCTCCAGCATCGACATCGACTCGAATAGGGACCTCCAATTCTAATACCAATTAATATAGGGTACTGCCACCACTTCGCCTAAAAGTTATAGCTAATGACACAAGTATTCCACCTTATTCAACCAAAATCCCGTCCTTCGAGCTTTCAAGCATGCTCCTGCATTAGATACCATCCTCCATCCATTGGGCAAAAAATTCTACTATTAAAAAATCCATGTTCTAACTGGGAGCCCCGAAATGGTTATCTTCGAAGCACTTGGTGAGACCTAGTGCTTGAGGTATTATTGGTAAAACCAGTGGCTTTGAATTTGGTGTGCACAGATTATAAGGAAAAGAATGGTTTATTGATTACGTGTATTTAATAACAGTGTCTTCTCAGTTGTATGATCATGGAAACAACAAAAGAACATAGGTACAATTAAGCTTCACAAACTTATTATCAAAATTCTATTTCATAGCAATAAAAAGATTTCAATAAATAAAAACTAGTGTGTGTAATAAATTGGGATATTGGAGTGAAAAATATTTCTTTACTTGACGAATATGGACATATATATTCATTGAAAAGATTTTTGGTATGGCTGGATCACCTCTTTTTCTGGGAGAGCTAATGCTTGTTGGGTATTTGTTGGGTATTTTGGTTTGACACTAATTATTAGAAGTATGGCAACAACAAATTTAAAACATCTTTGTAAACAGTGTAAAGTAATAAAGAAGGAAAGTATAGAGGATCTCATATCACCTACTAGCAGCATAACGGGCCTTTTGACAGGTATTCAATCCAGGAGAAGCAATCATACGAAGCCGATTATTCAAATCACGACCTATTGGGATTTCAATACGTCCGCATGTTGGCGAAGGCACTCCACAAGTAAGACTTACATAGACTCTCTTTATTGTGTGTTTCTTGAATTGTTCAGCTAAATGGGCATGAGAATTTTCATCCTGCCCACAAAGAAAGCTTATAAGAATGAACCCAAATTTATCAATTTCAGAAACTGGAAGTGGGGATCACCTTCGCGACCACAAGCAATCCACTGGTGCCTTTATCTAATCTATGCACAATTCCAGGACGAACAGATGCCTCATATAGGCCAGAACTCATACCTCCATTGTAATCTTCGACTGAAGACAAGGCACTGAACTCATCATCTGAAGCATCATCTGCATCAGATAGTACTTCTGGACAGGAAAATGATACGGTAGAAAGCCTACAATGATGAAGAATGCCATTTACAAGTGTACCAGTAGCATTGCCTGGTGCAGGATGAACAACCTATACCACAAGATAAAACTTCCTGTCAACAACAAAGGTTAAGTACAAGCAAGAACAGCCAGAAACAGATTTCATATATTCCTACGACCATCTCTTCCCATGACCTTTCTTCTATTTCTTTTAATAGATGAGGGTTTGAGAAAAGAATAAAAACCTGCCAATATGTATTCTAAACCGTGTAAATGATAACACATAAGTCAGTATGCTGGGATACTCCGAAACCTAGTCAAGAAATCATCATAAAACACAAAAAAGAATAATTTAAATATCACCAAGCAATACAGCCTTCGCATATGTTAGTCATACTTTATACATAACTGACAAGCACTTATTGCATTCGATTGTACCCTTGCCTAAGAAGCAGAGGCATTTTTCCATTTATGAAAATATATCCTATCCGAGCTAGAAATACTACAAGCATCTGGAAATCTAGTGTCAAAATGCTACACAAGTAACCCTAACAGGTTTTATTAATTTGTTTTCTTTTACATGTCTAGCAAACAGCAACTCGTGCTAATGAACTTCATAGCAATGTAGTTAATTTGAATTGTCATGGAATATTTAGCTTGCACGAGTTGCTTATGACAATTAAAGTAAAAAGGATCTGCAATGATCAACTTGTTTAAATCTCTTTACATGACTTAAAAAAATGACAATTCATCATTTGTCACCTGATTCAATATAAACAAATACATTGAATGCAAAATCCTATGTATTGTCAAGTGAAGATATGAATAATCTGAAGTATTACACTATTAACTAGTATTCCTATCAACCTGAAGCAAATTATATTCAAGTGACTTCCTGGCATGCAACTCTTATGGAGCTAAATCATCAAAACCAGAGACATTGCAAACCAGTTGATCATCTTGCATCTCAATCATGTGAATACTATTACAATACTGCCATCATTATGCATAATTAATCATGTATTCTGCAAAGTTGCTCTCAAAATTAAAACTTTTTTATGGGAAAATTAAATTCAAGCTTAGAATACATATAACTGAGCAAAATAGAGAAAATTCGGTAGAGGGCTAAAAGGGCTCGACTGAAAGGAGAAATGAGGTTAGGGGACTAACCATGTGAGCGGGCTTGTTGACAACAAGAAGATGGTCGTCTTCATATACTATATCCAATGGAATATCTTCTGCTTCAGCCCTCAAAGGCTGCAATTCCTCTATCGTGCAATTCACCATATCCCCCTTTCTCACTACGTGTGAAACCTACAGAACACAATTCATTACCACTAATTAAACCTGCAGCATTCACGTGTCCCTCGTTCAACACTAGGAGACAGGGTCGACAAGCACCATCCATACATGTAATATTACCTTTCTAATTAAAAAGAGAGAAACCTAAGATAAGCAAATCTTAAAATGCTCAAAGAACATCTCCAAGCGAACCTTCCCTCTAAAAACATTTCTTTCTTAATTTAAAAATCCATCAATAGAATAAAAAAATTTATCTTCAAAACAGTAAAAACGGAGGAAAAATAACTCACCTTACTGATGACGCGGCCATTCACAGATACAAGGCCCGACCGAATGCTGGACTGCACTCTAGCTCTACTAACACCATTAATTCGGGAAGTTATCCAAGAATCCAGTCTCAGCTTGCCGGAATCTAATACCACGGTTTCCTCAAGTTTAATGCCGGAAAAATTGTTCAGCCGGCCGGGAACTTCTCGGGAGTCATCAGAATCTAGGTTTCCGGCTGAAGTTGAGTTGGAATAAGAACAAAAACAAGCTCTTATTATGCGATGCACTTGCGATAAAGGGCTATTTCTTGGGTTTATGCAAATGGCTTTAGCAGAGGGAGTTGAGTTCCAAGAGAGTGCATTGAGGGAGAACATTTCTTGGATTTGTCTATTGGCAGAATGACAAATCTCCTTTTTCACCAATAATTTAAACCAAAAAATAAAATAAAATTGCAAATTGCAACTTATGCATGATTTTGGTTTTAATTTACTAAATACTAACTCTTGGGGTTTCTTATTTCCACTATTTATCGTGTCTAGGTTGTTTCTATTGCTCCTTCTAACTCTTACAAATCAAACAAACATTAATGATAATAGAATCACGAACACGAGTCACGAACAGAACCGAAACAAGAAGATCAACATGATCAAAATATAGTTCACCGACTTCACAAGGTGTCCTTCAAGCACATTTTCTCCCTTCTATATTGCTTAAAAACAAAAAGCAACCGTATTCCAAGATAGAACAAATTTCGTCTCTTATAGAAGTAATACAACAATCCGTAAGAGTTCAAAAGAACTCAATATGGTGTTTCTATACTCCAACAATATCCAAATTGGAGAGGGAAGTGAGATTCGAAGCACGAATATTTGCAACGAAAGTGTAAATTTTCTGACAATAAGGTAGGCGATTTATAAACTTATCCGTAGTCCTTCGTACACTCTACAAGCCTATTCAAAATAATGGAAACCATTCGAAAATGAACAAACAATTCTATTTGGACTCATAAAATACATCTGTTAACATCAATTAAAAGATGTCTGTTATGACAATTATAGGCGTCTGTTATAGAAAAACAAACTTCGGTAAAAAAGTACCCGAACATTGCAAACAAAAAATTTCGAAAAAATAAGCTAACGGTTGGAATTTAAAGTATCGTTGGAAATAATTTCACTGAGTACCCCAAGAATTTGATTAGTTATAATTTGACCCACAAACTTAAATAAGTTTTGTCCAAAGGATGTATGTACGACAATGACCTACTCGTACCCGGATTGAACCTACTCGAACTCGTGTCGTGCCTGTCGAGCCTAGCTGACCAAACAGATGGAGATGGTGTGCATGCATGTAGGCTTAGGATCGAATACAGTAAGACGTAGGTCTCCCCTTCCAAAAACTAGTGGTACCCCATATGGTCCAAATGCAATTATCAAACTTTCACAATATAAACCAAGCAAAAGTTTCCAAGGTTTCCAATGTGGGAAAACTTCAAGCAAATCAATCAAATTCTTCACTTTTCCAAGTTTCAAGTGGGTACTTAGGTATCAAATATTTTATTTAATCTCAAATAGTTTTCGATAGATAAATATATCGCATTAATCATCTCATGGAGTAGAACGTTAATATGTTTGGTCCCATTAATTTCGCAGTACAAATCCCTCTGAGATTTGAGCTCGAAATTGACCTATTTCACAATTTACTTATATCATTTACAACAATTTGTCACATGAATGAAATATATTGACTTTTCCAAAATAATACAACTGTATATACGATTTTCGAGTACAAATGAAGAGAAACTATATCAAGATAAGTAGCCAAAAGTTTTGAACTTTCCCTAGTAAACATCTATCAAATTTACTTAGCCAATGAGTAGCAACCTTGGACCGATGTCCTGCCTCGCCATAACTATAACAATTGCATTTGAACTTTTTAGGAGTTTTTGAAGAACTATATTGTCCTTCGTCATTGTGCTTCCTCCTTTTGTTAGCCTTAGAATATCCTTCCACTATGTTAGCATTTGATTCCATAGAATAAATGAAATGCACAACTCTTCTTTTCAGATTTGTGAATGTCTTATTCTATTCTCAATTGGACAATGATATCTTCGAATGAATTCATTTCCTTACATTTATACTTCAAGTAGTTCTTGAAGTCCTTCCATGAAGACAACAATTTATTAATTAGTGCAGCAACTTAGAATGATTCATAGAGTTTCATTCCTCTGACATGGATATCACTGAGTATTACTTGAAGTCCTTGAGGTTGGGATATGATAGTCTTGTTGTCAATCATTTTGTAATTCAAAAAATGATGGACAATGAATTTTTTCGTGTCGACGTCGTTGATTTTGTACTTGGTATTTAAAGAATCCCAAAATTCTTGATAATCCAAGAATAACTAACCAAGAGGGGGGTGAATTGGTTTTTGAAACTTTTTCGACACTTAGTCTCAAAATAATTTAACACACAAGATATAAGTGAAAA
>CAIGRS010194036.1:0-12985 GCA_903798395.1 Fraxinus floribunda | reverse complement strand
TCGATCGTTGACATGTATGAAAAATTGTTGAGTAAATTGAAATTAAATGTATGGTAAATAATCTAAGTGAAATCGAAAATCCTAATTATCCAATCACATAATCTTATCTACAATTTAAATTTGAGTTCATTATTTTATTAAATAGTTCATTATTTTATTTATTAGAATTTCGCTTAGAAAATAAAATTTGATTTGATCATTAGTTACTATTTTAATTTAAATTGAAAATAGGTTGGTTTAAAATTTTATAGTAGATAGTGGTCTCTGTGGGACGATATTCAGACTTAATAAATTCACTTTATTACTTTTCACGATTCGTACATTTGCGAAATTTCACGAACACTCGCCTATATGAATGTAGGCACTTATGTAGCTATTAATGTCTAAGGATTTAGACAACATTAGGTTCTAATTGATCGTTTGAAAATCATTGTTCTTGAGAAATGTTGATTCTGCAATCAATGAAAACGCTATCAAATTTGAAGTGGTAGAGATCAAGCAAAACCAGACATGTCCGTGAAGAATATCGAGGTTTTAGGGATGTAAACTGCTGTTTGTTGGCGGGATATTCACATGATTCTCAACGCAAGTAATGAGTCTCTTCGCATTTTTTTCCTCGCATTTTCTTTTCTCCCAAATCTTTCAATCCAAACAAGGCTTAATATCCATACAATTGAGAATACACACATTTGGCATGAATACACTCTCGTGTTCATCAAATAAAGATACTGAGTTCCACCCTTCTTAATTTCCGTCAAACAAAAAATTGGTTATCTTCTTATACTGAGATATGAATAAAGTAGTTTGCTTACCCCGCTTGTTTTGCTACCACTTTTCTAGTTGCTCGAAATTGGATCGATTTTATTCTGTATTTTATTTGGATGATTTTATCGTTACTATAATTCAATTATTTCAATAATATATTATTTTTCGTTTTTCAATATGTATTTAATTATTTCAATAATACCCTAGAAGATAAATGAGGCGACATAATGCATATCTATAATAAATAATTTCAATTGATATATTCAATGCATATTAAGCGAATATGAAGAATCGATGACATTCGTTGGATATTCAATTGAGATCAAAAGGGTAAATGAAGAAATTATTCTAATTTGTACTAATTATTTTTTACATTCTCACATCTTACAATATTATTTTTAATGAGACGCTATACTTACGTAATGGTGTACACCTTGAGTTTACACTTTAATCACATGGAGGGATGTGTGAACCAGGGTGTATGTCCCGGAGTGTACAAATATAATTTTCCTTATTTTTATAACACATATAAAACATTTCAAACTAAAGTACAATACACGTTCAAGTATGATTAGTCTTAATAAAAGATTTGGTTTTTTTTTTTTTTGGCATTTTTACCTTATAAAATGAAGAAAATGTGCTGATGTTAATAAATAATAATTAAGCCCTCATTTGTTACGAATTAAAATTAAATTTTTAATTTAAGTTAAATTCAACAATTAATTTAACCACATATTTAGTGGGTTCCACAACCTTACAACAAAATATTTCATCAAATTTTATCAAAACATACTAAAATATGATTTCAATATCCACCAAATAGGGGCCACATAAATAAATTTGTATAAAATAAAGCTTATTAGTATTAGAAAGAGTTGAGGGCGAGTTCGATTGATTTTATTTTTTATGAAAAATGTCACTGTTTTCACTCACTTTCATACTTGAACAAAGAGAGCATTAAGAACCTCAAATCACCTGCCTTAATTGATCTTGAAAATAGGTCGAAACTTGATCCGAGGGGAAAAAATGTACAGTCAAACACTTTCCCCAACCTCTTCATGTTGGGTTAATTGTATCCCTATTTTTTTCGTCGAGTGTTCGCGGCGTTCACTGTACTTAAGAGTGTGTTTGGTAGAGATTAAAATCGGATTAAAATTGAAAAATTAGTCGTTATTGTTGACTTTTATTAAACGAGTAAGACCCAATAACGACTATATTTTCAATTTTAATCGACTTTTGAGTTCTACCAAACANTAGAGATTAAAATCGGATTAAAATTGAAAAATTAGTCGTTATTGTTGACTTTTATTAAACGAGTAAGACCCAATAACGACTATATTTTCAATTTTAATCGACTTTTGAGTTCTACCAAACAGGCTCTTAATATCAATGTTATGCTTGATCCTATTTTTAGTCAAAAGTGTATTAATCCATTATCTTAACATTCAAAGCAAAGTCAAAGTTGATCATTTGGTCCTTAAGGTTTACCTGGTCAATCAAAACTCTTAACTTTCAAAAGAAAAATCAAAGTTGCTCATTTGGTCCTTAATGTTTACCTGGTCATTTAAAACTACTTTTCCTATGCTCCATTCATTCTGGAACGCTTTTTAGAATAATCATTGTTTCCTCTCTGATCATTCAGCAAACATTTCCCAGGTTCTACACTTCCTTCTCTTATGTTTGATCAATCAATAAATAATTCATTCACTTCTGCGATCGACCTCTCGTTTTTAGTTGAATACTTGGTTTGTAGTGTTCGTGTTCTGATATTCTTATTCCGTTGATAAACTCAGTTTTCTTGTTACTAACCATGTTTGGCTATGCTTAAAACATCTTTTTTAGCTGTTTTTCTTGGTAGCACTTAGACTGCTTTTGAACATATTAGCTAAAGATAGATTGAGCAATACTATACATTATTAAAGAAGAAAAAAATCTAATTGTAATTGTGAGAGTCTTGTGCAGTTAGCATACTAGCTATATTTTCTCTTAATTTTTTCTTTGCAGGGGTTTGTTTGATACGCAAAGATGACAGACGATACACAGCATCTGATACATGTCAAGTCTTTTCTCTTTCCCTGGAATTTTCCTCACATTCATTCAACGTGTGCTGGTTTACAAAATTTGAATGGTCGATATATCAATGGAGGTCTGCAGAGTCTTTCAACACCATCATCATGCAATCGAGCTAGCCCAGAAATTGTTTCACCGATGTTTCCGCTACTCATACAGGCTCCAGCAGAAAAGGATAAAGGATTTGCCAGATTTATGGTTGATTTTCTCATGGGAGGGGTATCTGCTGCTGTCTCGAAAACTGCTGCTGCACCAATTGAGAGAGTCAAACTCTTGATTCAGAACCAGGATGAGATGATCAAAGTTGGTCGATTGTCTGAACCGTACAAGGGAATTACCGACTGCTTCGCCAGAACGATCAAGGATGAAGGTGTCCTTTCTCTGTGGAGAAGCAATGGTGTAAACATTATCAGATATTTCCCTACACAGGTTAAAATATACGTTTAAAAGTATCTGTTTTTTCTTTTCAGTTAAATTCTTGATTATATCTAGATTCATCAGAAATTCTAAAATTTAACCATGCTAACATTGATCAGACAAGATATAGTCCTCATTTAAGATAAAAAGCGCATTTCATTTCCTTTGTTGATCAGTTTCCAAATAAATTTGTTATTCAAAATGCTGCTTCAAGATAACATTTAACGATATTAAAGCATGTACTTGTAATCTGATAAAGAGTGAAGTATTATCCATCTCATTTATTGATGCTCGCCCTTAACATGCCCTACAAAATGATGGCTCGTGGGAGTAACTCAATATTTGAATTCGTTTGCTCGTTTGAGTCTAAGCGGGATCGAATCCTTTGTTTGAACTTATTGGGTTCTAATACCATATTAAGACTAGGGTCGATCTTAAAAGGTCAACCTTGTTAGGAGTAGTCCAAGCTTTTATATGTTGTTTATCGTTTCATGTTTATTCGACTTGGGATTCTACCCTTATGCCTGTAGTTCCGCATGTTTTCAGGCCTTCAACTTTGCTTTTAAAGATTATTTTAAGAGGATGTTTAACTTTAAAAAAGATAAAGATGGATACTGGAAGTGGTTTGCGGGAAACTTGGCATCTGGTGGTGCAGCTGGTGCTTCGTCTCTTCTGCTTACCTACTCCTTGGATTACACCCGAACGCGGTTAGCAAATGATGCTAAGGCAACCTCAAAGGGTGGTGAAAGGCAGTTTAAAGGCATAATCGATGTTTACAGGAAAACACTCAAAGCTGATGGTATTGCTGGTCTATATAGTGGATTTAACATATCGGCTGTTGGAATTATTATCTATCGCGGGCTCTACTTTGGAATGTATGATTCTTTTAAGCCTGTACTTCTGGTTGGTTCATTGCAGGCAAGTAACATTCTGCCTTGTAATATTTTTTTTTTCCTATTCCTCTTCTTTCTCTTTAATACTATTTGCCTGTGGAATTTTGGGCATATATCGAGTACGTTCCTTCTGAGAGCTTCATGAGTTAAGGGTCGACTGAAATTTCCAAATTTCAGATATTATCGTAATGCTATTTGGAATCTGCAGGATAGTTTCTTGGCTAGCTTCTTATTGGGATATGGAGTATCCGTGGGTGCGGGATTGGCTTCTTATCCTATTGATACAGTGCGTAGAAGAATGATGATGACATCGGGAGAGGCTGTCAAATATAAGAGCTCAATGGATGCATTTTCACAAATTATCAAGAATGAAGGTCCAAAGTCACTTTTCAAGGGTGCTGGAGCCAACATTATGCGCAATATTGCAAGTGCTGGTGTTCTGGCTGGCTATGATAAATTGCAGGTCCTCGTCTTTGGCAAGAAATATGGATCTGGTGGTGGTGGTTAATAGTATCAGAATTGAGATAATGATGAAGACGAGATTAGTTTCTTTCAGCTGTTGGGATAATTTTGAAGAAACAGAATTTAGCAATAATCTTGCAGTGTATTACTTGAGTCTTTTTTATGTAGTTTGTGTAATTGCAATGAAAATTTTGTTTAAGATGATAAATTTGCAAAAAAATGGGGTTAAGTTAAAAGATCTTCCAACGAAGGGAAACATCAGATAAAAGCCAAACCCGTGCAAAATCCATAGCCATTTCCCTTTCAGATAGTGTCTGATACTAGCTTTGCTTCTATTTTCTACCATGAATGACCCCGACTACTTGGTGTAAAAACAATCCTCAACTTAATGCAAGGAGTGACTCAATGTTTCATCAAGATCATCAACGATAAGGGGTACTCAACTAACAAAAGTTGAATTTAGGACTCTTTATTCCTTCAAATTCAAGGAAAGTGATGTTTTTCAACTCCTTTTCACCCTTTAAATAAGGTGCTGACTGCTGAAGCTGTCTTTCTCTGTTCCCACTTCAAACTCCGAGAAAACTATCTGGAAGGAGATAAGTCCTTTTCGTGTCTGCACATAAATCTCTCAGTTATTATCAGTTATATATGTGCGCCCGTATATGTATGTATGTATATATCATATAAACATCAGACCTTCCAATAGAAGCCTGGAAAATTGTAAAGACATAATCATATTGGCAGCCATTAGTGATGGTAAGAAGTCACTATAATTGGTTGTTGTATAAAACACTGTATACCCTCAAATCCCTATAAGAATCAAGGATTTCTATTATAGACCAAGCTAGCTAGAAATGGCTTTGTACTCCTCCATCTCGCCTGGTGCCTTGGTTCTCATGTTACTAATACTTCCTATGTTGATCAACAACTTAGCTGCCAAACATGGTTATACAACCACCATCCACCACCACCACCACCACCAGCATCACCACAATCGCCTACCCGAGAAGGCCATGTCAAACAAAAGGCTTCAACAAGCTTATATTGCTCTCCAAGCGTGGAAGCGCGTGATCTACTCCGATCCAAACAACTTCACTTCCAACTGGGATGGTCCAAATGTGTGCAACTACTCGGGAGTTTACTGTACTGCACATCCTGACAACACGAAAATTCAAGTTGTTGCTGGTATTGACCTAAACAACTGTGACCTAGCCGGATTCTTGCCTGATGAAATTGGCCTCTTATCTGACCTTGCCTTGATTCATCTAAACAGTAATCGCTTTTGTGGAATCCTCCCACAAAGTTTATCGAACTTAACTCTACTCTACGAGCTCGATCTCAGTAACAACAGATTTGTTGGCTCTTTTCCATCTGTTGTGCTATCGCTTCCTTCACTAAATTACCTTGACCTACGCTACAATGAGTTCGAAGGGAAAGTGCCCTCCGAACTCTTCAACAACAACCTCGATGCCATATTTGTCAATAACAATCACTTCACTTCCATGCTCCCACCGAACTTAGGCAAGAGTTCAGCATCCGTTATAGTATTCGCCAACAACAAATTTGAAGGATGCATCCCTCCAAGTATAGCAAATCTCGCGAATTCTTTAGAAGAATTATTACTAATCAATACTAGCGTAAAAGGTTGTTTACCACCAGAAGTTGGATTTCTATACAAATTAAAAGTACTTGATATTAGCTATAACAAAATTGTTGGTCCAATCCCCTATAGCATTGCAGGTTTGGCACATTTGGAGGTACTGAATTTAGGCCACAATATGATGACTGGAATAGTACCAGATGGAGTTTGTTGTTTGCCTAATTTGTCCAATTTTACGTTTTCTTACAACTTCTTCTGTGAAGAAGAAGGTATTTGTAGAAATCTAACTTCGAAAGGGATTATGTTTGATGATCGTCGAAACTGTTTGCCAGACAAGCCTCAGCAGAGGAGCAAGAAAGAATGTGATGCTGTGGACCAACATCCAGTTGATTGCACCCAAAACTGCAGTAATTCTCTCCATTAACTCTCAAGAATCTCGGCCAAATAGTCCCGTAACTTTGGGAGAAGGGATGCATCAAAAAAGGGAGTCGCTGTGACCAGATTCATCCTAGGTGTGTATATACCGTCCTAGGTTGTACATACACATAATCATTCCAGCTTTACAGGAAATGACAAAATAATGAGTTGCCATGTGAGTTGTATTCTATATATTATAGCAATGTAAGTTTTATAAGTCCTGTCATATAATTGGCATCCATTGCTACTTATCTTTCTTGTATATTATTAAGGATTTGAGAAATTCTGCTGTGTGTTTTGATAATAGTAAAAATTGCTGATAATTTGATAGAAAGTTCTCGAGATTACATAATTGTGTTTATTGTTTAATCCTATGTACCAAACATACTTGCCATGTTCTTGAACAAAGAAAAAAAAAAAAAATCATAAAAAGGGTTATAAACCTGGTTCTTTGCTTGTGTGATTACAAGAACACTGTTTAAAAAGTACATTTTAGTACAATTCCATAACCTATCAGAATACAGATGGATGAGCCATTTTTAAGTAAATCTATAATTGGCAAGAAAATACGAACAAAATGGTGAAAATTTTTGTACTACAAACACTGGAATATACAACACGAAGACTATGCCACTTTTGTGTCAACTCTTGTCTATGCATGTTCTAGCAGCCTTTGAGGTTTTGAGGTTTTAGCTGAATGAGAAAAACCCTTACTAGAAGTTCTTGAAGATTCAGAAAATGAAAGGCGGAGATCTGCACTCAAGTGCGTGATGGAATAATCTACATCCCATGAAGCCACTCTGCCGCAATTAACAGGTTGGTGTCAATTGATCCACGTTGCTAATCTGAATAAGAATAGAACGACCACCTAGGATGGTGGAAGAGGGCGCCGGCAAGTTGGGCACTCCATTTTAATGTCCATCCATCTTTGTAAACAACTGGAGTGAAAGAAATGATCGCATGGTGTTACCTGGAAAAATTTGAAGTCAAAATCATAGTTTTAAGAGAAAATGTCCTAAAAATGACGAAAAAGATGAAATGATACGATACCATGCAATCATTGGAGCGATGGCATAGCTCAATGGTGGTCATGCAAATGACGCAGTCTGTGGCATTATTTGCAGCCGGATCAAACCTTCTATAATAGCTATATTTCTCAGGTAAAATCTGCAATCAAATTGTAAGAGTACATAGATCAGTATTTATGAGCAACGAGATATGCATGGTGATGTAGAAATATTTGTCTTCAATAAACAGAAGTAGAAAAAGAGGGCACAAGAGCCAATATACTCGAGGGTTCAACAAGACAAAGATGGTATGAGTAATTTTCTCTCTAAAAGGAGCATAAAACAATCGTGACACCTTATTTCAATGAACGAGTATGGACGAAGTACGAGGCTATGCAAGCATTAACTACTTAGTTGACCAATCAGGGGTAAGTGGAAGAATGCAGCAAAAATGCATTTACAGGTACAGGCAATCTGAAAACTAACATTAATAAATGGAACTGTGGAAGTAACTGTGCATATGGAAAAATGATAAAGATTACACAAACCTGGCGGGGAATGAACCACCGAGATCCAAAATAATGCTGTAGAAGAAGAATAGATGCTTGGAATCCCATAAAAATACTCAAGCACACACACCACTTCTTGTCTGGCTCTATTCGCATGAAGTTATGTGGACAACCAAATGCATACAATGGAACAGCGAGCCGAGTGATTGTTATTCCTAAAATGTAATGAGGATGCAATGGTTTCCTCAAGTCACGAACTACATTGATGATTATTTGCGGTATCCAAAATGAGTGCAGAAGGAGGAGAATGAACCGGAAATATTTAAGAAACTCATACATGACCAAAATGCCCCCCAAAAGGATCCCATCTGCAAAATGATCAATATATTAGTATACCAGTCATTCAGAAAGTTCAGAGATCATCAATAAATAAGATCCAAAACCAGACTATAATGAAGCAAATACCACAGGTTTCTAGAAGATTAGTATTAGATCATGAGATGATATTTGTTATTATTTCTCTCAAATGTTAAAATTAAGCAAAAGAGAAAAGATTTCATTTCGATTATCATGTACATAACTCAATAGAACTACCCCCCTCCCACCACACACACACACACACCATTTTTAAGCCTATCACGTACTTATCCCCGAGTACTTTTGTGCGTGAATGAATCTATTAATAGATCAATCATTCAGAGCAACTACACCTTGTAGTTTCACTGTACAGTGATTTTCTTATTAGGCTGGATTTTTATGGTTACCTCAAGTGTAACTTCTACAAGGTGTCAACATTTGGGAAACAAGCCATTTCTATTTTGACAAGAGAAGAACTGCTGAGGATTAAAAGGGTACTTCAAAATGATAGCATCTTTCCTTCTTCACCGTGTTACACAAAATGCCACGGCATTTATCTTTTCTTTTCAGTGAGATTGCAACATACATACATTCCAGTCTAATTAATTATTACCATTCCATGCTAATCCTAATTACTAGCTTAAAAATCCAGTTGCTGTGGCTCCATAATTAATTCACAAAGGCCACAGTCACATGCAATCAACTGAATGCAATATGACTTGGAAAGTTTCTTTGGTGCAAGTAAACAAGGAGACTTCTAAATCATTGGATAATAGGAGAAATACTTACAGAAACGGCTATAAAGAGCTGAAAGTTCACGCCTCATTGCTTCCCAATTCTCCCCATTATTCATAGGTCTGTTTGCCTTCCATATAGCAAGAAGGTATCTCATTTCAAATATAGAGAAGACCACAAACTTGAAAAATGCCGCAGTTGCAAAAGCATTAAATAGGGACTCTGTAAGCAAGCAAGCACGAGCTTTTACTTCACAGTTGTGAATGGATAACTAACAATGAGAAGAATAGCAAAATAAACAAAAGAAAGCTATTCGTGGGTAACAAATGGGAAACAAAATAATAGAATTGTTTGAATAGTGTCTGCGAAGTAACCCACAAGTACTGCTTACAATTATGAGAAGTGAAGAGTAAAGAGATGCTAACAGTACCAGCAGCAGGAGTATTTAAAAAGTAAATCTATGTAAAGGTCATTCTGACTCAGCTGCAAGATGGATAGCTAGATTCCATTTGACACTTTCCTTTTTTCAGAAAAACATCAACGCAACCTTAATGGTTTTAAGACACAATAACCAGCATTTAGTTGAAATATAGACAACTGTGACTCAGTTAATTATAAGTCTCAATATGGATTGCATGAAATCAAAGTCCATTTGGAGAAATTCTCTCTTATTTAATAATGCTACCGACAATGACTTACAGCACCCAACTGCATTTATTATAGAATTACCACACTCCATGAAGGAATAAATAGTTTTATGACTTTATCTACACAATTCTTTATCGTGTACCTCTAAAATACACAATGACATCTGTTACATGGACACTTCAACTAGGATAGCATGTCCGTGTCCGACACTCCTCGAACACTCTACCATAATCAATTTTTTTTTTCTATTAGAAATACCATGCCCTTGTTTGAGCCCCATTATTTGGCAAAGAATGCACTTTTGAATAGTAGATTGGTGGAGAATTAGTGGTTAAAAAATAAGGAAAAGTTTTGAGTTTGCGTCTAATATTATTTTATTGAAAAATGTATAGTCGAAAAGAAAAGAGAGAAAAATATATTTTAGAAATAATGGGGATCAAACAAGGTCTATATTTTTTTAACTCAAAGGACACATCTCAAATACGGACGCTCTACTATAATTATTTTTCCTTTTTTTAATTAGAAATATTATATATTTATAACTCAAAGTTATTAGTAAATAATAAGTATGTACTCATATTTAAAAGATTTCAATAATAACAAGCATAAAACTAAATTTATACTATATAAATGAAGAATTTTAAAAAACTTAATCAACATGTCGTGTCCGTACTTTTTCAAAAAATCGCATGGTGACGTGTATCAGACACACGTGTCCGTATCGGTGCATCATAGAACAAGATCATAGAAAGTAGAAATTTTCTAAATCACAGTAGGGGCAGATCACATTGTGGACCAAGAAGTCCATATCTAAATTATATACTCTGCATATAAAATTTTAATCATGTTAACTGCAATGTCCAGTCCAAATCCTTGCATGTGCTGACAAAAGAAAAGTACAAGGTCAAATTATTATAAAGAGGACATAGATGCACAACATTATCGAGATAGAGAAAGCATCCAATGGTATAAAACTGAGACTCAACCAATACTATAAAAGATAACGTAAAGCAAAATAGAATTATATACACAAATACAATGACTCCTAAACATACCAACTAAAATCCCTGCCGTAAGATGTAGAAGACAAATATATGCATCCATGATAGCCTGGTGCCCAATCATCAGAATGGAAACTTTGGCAGCTCCCTGGGGAAAATTTTGAAAAAGTGGTCGATACGTCACTTAAAAGAACAAAAGAAAAGGTATCAATTAACATTTGTAAGTAACACGTGCAATGAGAATGTTCACAATTATGCAAAAAAAAAAAAAAAGAACTTACAGAATGAGTATTACTGTGTTCCATTTGCCGGATCAACAAAAGAACTTGGAGAAAAGAGATCTATTGCATAAAAGGTCAAAGAATCCGACCAAAAAGGGTCGATAGCAATCTGAAGGCTCCCTTTTTCAATTTAGAGAACAATATGTACTTTAAGAAGACGTAAAGGATACAAAGGTGACCATCAATGTGTAGTTAACTGCTTTATTGTAATAAACCTCAACATTGACCGAAGTTGCATTTAAAAGCATCGGGGAGAAGCAATCTCCATCATCATCCACAGAAGGGGTTTCCATTAATCCTTCTAGATGATACCGATCATGATCTCCATCTAGAACAAGTACGGCACAACATATATTAATATCTTTGTAGTAGATGATTTAAATGCAGATTAATGCAATAAACAATAGAATACGCCATGGAACTGTATACAACAAGTTTTGGAAGGCCATATTAGAATGGAATACATAGTTTTTCCATGGAACATATGTAGAGTAACTTAAGGTATTGGACAACATATTATCGGTGTATAATTAATATGATTTCTTATATGAGCCGATAACCTCATAACTCAAATGTCAGTATGATAGGATTTTAGAAAGCTGATTAGGGCACTCATGAAACCATGTATACACACGCGCGCGCACAGAGAGAGAGAGAGAGAGAGAGAGAGAGAGAGAGAACTGATGAGGAAAATGGAGCCCTGATAAGAAATTACATACTTCTTGGGGTTTGATGAGACAAACATTCACATTAGGAAGGAAGTTAGATCTCTCACCAAGGTTTATAGTACCTCGTTTCCAGCTCAACGCTCTATAAATCAAACTATCATAAAATTTCCAAAGGCAAAAAGAACGAAGAAAGGATAACATGAAACAATCAGAAACAACTTTCCTAAAACATATTGCCATTGTTTCATTCACTTTAAATTTTCAAACTATCACAAACAGAAATTCCAGGTGAAAGGTACTCTTGTTTCATAGAGTAAAACACTACCACAGGGAGTAAGAGTTGTAAGAATAATTAGACATGTAGAACCAAGAACTTGCCTAACTTCCAAATTGTCAAGTGTAATTATACCAGCTTCTACGAGAAATATTCATCTAAATGAGCAAAGATATTTAAAGTCAGGACATAGTCTAGCATGGCAAGCCAAGCCGGGAATTGTACGTTTTCGCTCGAGAAGCTGAGATTGAGCCCTAGCAAACTGAATCAAGTCCAAGTGCGAGAGGAACTGTATATAGGCTCAGGAAGGCTTAGATGCTAATCACAATACACGTCAAACAAAACATCTTTTTGCGCAATATAGAAGAGTTGCAAGGCAACCAAACTTTAGTCACTACTACTTATTTACTTGATTTTGGCAGATATCCAAAGTCTGTACAAGCACAAAGATGACACATATCCCTCAAAAGGGCCACATTTGCTTTAGCAGTTGTGAAAAAAGTAACAGCCTTAGAAGACAATGCTACATCTCGAAGATATAAACATCATTAACTTACAGATCAAGCCAACTAGTATTCATTAAGATAGACAAAAGAGTAAGAAGCACGAAAAGATGATTTTTATGACATGCTAACTCCTCTATTGAGGATAAAAGCAGCAGAAAGGGAGTATTTCATATACTTTGTAAAGCTTAATTACCATTTTGCGTGGAGGAGACACGAGAGATTTGTGCAGCAATTTCAATATTGCAATGTTTCTCCATTTCATATATGGGAGCTGCAATGGAATAAGTTTTAGTAACTTCAAACAGGAATCTAAAAAATTTCAACTCATAATAACACAAAATTACAGTGTTTCCTCTTCCAGATCTTCTCTCGAGG
>CAIGRS010194028.1:0-10605 GCA_903798395.1 Fraxinus floribunda | reverse complement strand
AAAAAAAAAAAAAAAAGAAATGGGACTGAACCTGCTTTAATGGAAGTACAATACTCCGGAGAAGGATAGAAGAAGCTATAAATGTAAATTCATTTTTTTAGGTTATTTTTATATCTGGAAAGAAGTTTCTAGACATTCTCGAAGTTATAAGTTGTGGACTAGGCTATGCGATCTTTAGTTGACTAATGATGGGCTTCTTGTACATATGGGCCAGAAATCAAGAGCGTTTTGACAAGCGGAAATTACATAAAAATAGGGTCAGCTTATCTTTCCGATTCTCGGTCTTCTATATCCCAGTAACAATGGAACCCATGGATATTATTGGTAAAACAAAAGAGGATGCTTCGCTTCCTAAAGCAACTATGACGAAAATTATTAAGGAGATGCTCCCACCTGATGTTCGTGTTGCAAGAGATGCTCATGATCTTTTGATTGAATGTTGTGTAGAGTTTATTAATCTTGTTTCATCAGAATCAAATGAAGTTTGTAACAAGGAAGAGAGGAAAACAATTGCACCAGAACATGTACTCAAAGCTTTACAAGATCTTGGATTTTGGGAGTATAATGAAGAAGTTTTTGTTGCATATGAACAACACAAACTCGAGACTATGGACACAGTGAGAACTGGGAAATGGAGCAACGTAGTCGATATGAGTGAGGAACTATTTAGTCGAGACGGATGGTGTTTTGTGTGGTGGTGAGACGGGTGAAGTGTCTGTGACCAACAATTAAGTGTACGTGTCCAACTATTTGACTGATTTGTGACTAAATATTATGTGTCTGTGACTAAAAGTAATTTGTGACTAATCTATAACTTACGTGATCCATAAATAAAATGTGACCTGTAATTTGAATTATATGTGACCTACAAAATTTTTTATCTGTGCCCACAAAATAATCTGTGACCAATTAATTTGACGATATGTGACCAGTAAATAAATCTGTAACTTATAATTATGAATATGTAACCATTAATCACAAAATATGACTTTATTATCAATATTTAATTAATTAAATTCATACTTGATTTTTGAATTTTCAAACTATTTAATTTACTTTTGAATTGAGGTAAAAATATACACCTAAATATGAACTTTTCCCTTTTGACAAATACTGATTTTTTGTGCCAAAACTCAAAATTTACTTCATTGAGAATTATTAATGCATATTTATGAAACTTCAGGCATAAGACCCTTGTAGAATTATTAATGTTAATTTTTTCAATGGTTTTTTAGATGTTCATTTTGAAAGAGGGTTTCTTAGCTAGTCCACAAGATTCTTTGACAAGAATACGATAATTTTTTTTAAAACGTATAGTTCAAAATTTTTGTTTATATGTCAAATCGGCAATTATATTTTTATTCAATCAGATAAAAACCTTGTATAGTAGGTTTAAGAAAGAGAAGAATGTGACATGGCCAATATAGCATATATCCCATGTATAGTATTAATTTGAATAAAATTAAGTGTTACTACTCAAAAACGTCTATAGTAATAAGTTTGAAATTACAATAGACCAAAATAACGATTAAATATTTTGTATGGGATTCAGATAAATAAATAGAACTATAAACCTCGTATGAGTTAAGGTTCAAATATGGACCAAAATAACTTTTCTCAGGCATCGTTCTCTGAGAAAAGACCCTGAAGTCAGTCGGGATTTGAATGGAACTGGAAATATACAACATGTTGCTTTCAGTATTGACCTTTCTTAGTGACAATAGAGCCTGATAACCGAATCAGCGCCTGCAGTAAATAGCCATGGTTGCCTTGGATGAAACATGCAGTCCAGAACTCCTGCAAAAATCACAATTAAGCATACAGGTTAGATATCTTCCTATTGAGCTTGCACCTCCATTTGAAGACCTCTCGAGCAGCAAATTACTGAAGTTGAGAGATCATTTTATTAAATGCACAGCCAACAATTGAAATACATTAGTCAAAGATGCTCCAAGTAGTTGATGTAAATAACATGTTCAGGGATCCCAAAATGGGAGCTATTCAAAGCCTGCCAACTCAAAAAGGAATGAGCTTCACAAATCATGAGCACCAGTTATTTACAAAAGCTCGTGTAGCTATTGGATACTACGTAAACATCGAATCCATAAATTGATACGATATTACATATATAAATAAATTTAAGCTATTCCTCTTTTCTTGCAAACATGGTCCTACTGATTGAAAGACCAGGATGTTAAAGAGAGTAATATGGAGGTCCATATCTTTTGACTCAACATCTAGGCAGGCAAGTGTGACATTTAGGAAACAGAAGTCAGTTTCCCATGTGATATTAAAACTGGTTAGGCATGCATAAAAAATATTTACCTCTTCCATCCACACAGGCATGCCCACGAAGAATCTCCAGGGGAACAATTAATGGGTTCTGATTCAAATCCGAATAAACCTTTCCGTGGAAAACATATGAGGTGCAATCATCTGAGCATGCCGAGAATAAAGGGTATGAACGATGGAAAGAGACTTTGTTGATGTCTTTTTTATGTGGCCTGCAAATTTTTAAACCAGATGTCGATGTCATATCAGAACTACAATTCAGTATATATAAACAAAAAGTAACTTCAAGACATGTTTGGTGAACAGTATTTGACGGGATTGAACAATATTAGAGAAGAAAAAGAAGTTAAAAATTTGTACATTATATTAATGTCTAGTCCTTCCGAGTTTATGGAGAACCACAAAAGTCTTCTTGTACTAACAGACACTTCACAAGAGAACGGTTCCCTTGTGCTTACCCTCCAAGAACTAAAAAACAGCTTACTAGTTTGACTTACCTTTCATATCATCCATTAAATCTCATATTAGTAATCATTTAATCTACACCAGAAATGGAGTCAATGATCCATGCTTACCCATCCTATCTATATTTCCACAGTAGAATCTTTTGCTATGTCGTCATAATAATCGTCAAAAATTCTATAGATGCGAAATTGGCAAGTTTGGGCAGTCTTCAACTTTTTCAAAATAAAAAGTTTAAGAAACTTGACTAAGAGTGTGTTTGAAACCCATTTTTTGAGAATAAAAATTTTTAGAATAGTGATTGATGGAAGAATGTGCTGTGGAAAAATTATGAAAAGTTTTAGATTTGTGTGTAATNGTGTGTTTGAAACCCATTTCTTGAAGATAAAAATTTTTAGAATAGTGATTGATGGAAGAATGTGTGGTGGAAAAGTTATGAAAAGTTTTAGATTTGTGTGTAATATTATTTTATTGGAAGAATGTGTGGTTGAAATGAAGTAGGAGAAAAAAATGAGAATGAGAATGAGATAGAGAATGGGTGCCAAACATGTGCTAAAACTCTCTTGAATAAAAATTAATAGTGGCTACATACTGAAGGACTTTATAGGGTTGAGAAGAAAGATCCATGTCAAACCAGCACAATTTTCCATCTTTGCTTCCCACAATGACATTATCACCTGCATAACAAGGGGAACAGGCAAGTTTGAAAGATAATGGCCGGAAAAATGTGTTTTTGTTAACACACACACACACAGAGGGGAGGGGGGAGAGAGAGCTCTTCTGAATAGAAATATACCACTGGGGTGAATAGCAATGGAGGAAACTTCACGGACTCCAGGCTCAAGCTTCTTAATAAGCTTTTGCTTCAATAGATCATAAACACGAACATCCTTCTTCGTTGAAATAAAGAATATAGAGCGAATCGGATGGAAAGCAGATGAAACAGGAAGTCCTCTCAACTTGTAAGGTATTCTTTGAGTAAGTTTCTTAGAGAGTTGGTGGATCAATACTGATCTTGATTCACGTACAAATGAGTTAAGAAATAAGCAAAAATACTTTCTTAGAGAGTTGGTGGATCAATACTGATCTTGATTCACGTACAAATGAGTTAAGAAATAAGCAAAAATACACGGATAACATTAATTGCTTCACAGAAATGCCTGTTTCCTATGAATAAGAAGACGATACCTTTCACTACGCGTACAACAACAATACCAAGACCATGTCTTACAACAATATGAAGTCTAAAATAAATGTAATGTACGCGTTAATAATAGATTTTCACAATATCTCTCTCTAAATATAACACATATTTCCTCTAACGTAGTAAGTAGCGATAAGGGCCAAAATGGTTTTATCTTGTGCTGAAAGATAATACCACACGGATGAATTCCATCTCCTTCAATGAAAAATGAAAAAGACCATTCCGTTTATAAGGTAAGTGTGAATCAGTAAATAAATAAACTTCAGAGTTGGAGTAAGGATATCATATGGCATAAGTGTTGAAAGATAGTCTCCCTTGCGATGCCACTCTATTGAAGATACAGTCTGCGCAACCCAATAAAGATAAGCACACAGATTCCACGGATGAGCTATGACCACTAGCTCCAAATTTCATTGCATAAAAAGATGCACACGGTACCTTAAAGTGATTCAACCTGATTCCCCCATGCTTATCATCCGAAGCCCAGATAATAAAGGATGCATTCTTGTCTGAATACGAGAGATATTACATGAATGCAGAATATTAACCTCAAACAAAATGCAAGAAATATCTAACTACTACCGACCAGAATCATCCGGTGCTTTCGGGGTTTCAAAACGCAGAAGCTCTTCAATCTTTCTCTGTTCTTCTTTACTTCCTAATCCAGCGTTCAAAATAAACACAGTCTGACCCCTGCAAATGTAGTGGTAGATAATATTTGTCAATACGATATCCATTTTCAAAAAAGAAAAATGCTCGTGTAATGGTCTTACGCTGCAATTGCTAATAAAGGAAGCTTGGGAAGAGGATTCCATACAACTTGCTGAACAGGTTCGCCTATATCCCAGACCCTAAGACATCTTCCAGTGTCAACATCCCAAACACGAACACTTCCATCATTTGAACCTTCATAAAGAAAGAAGAAAAAATACATTGTAATACTCAATTATAACTATTGTATTTCTTTGAGATGGAGATAGAAGCTAATGGCTACAAATTGAGGTCAGACCAGAAGCAATCCATTGACCAGTAGATTCAGTAGTAACTGAAGTGCCAGGACCTTTATGACCTTTGTACTCCAGATAACATGTTGTTGGATAAGGCTTAAGATCTTTACGACTTGGCAACTTAGGTTTCAACGTCTCGGGATCAATATTAATCTGAAATAATGAGAAAATTATAGTTAATTCATTAATCTATAGATTTTAGTTCAATGAATAAATCTACAGACCTTGTACAGGATAAATCAAATCTATCTAAAGAAAAACTGCTTCTTCACACATACACGTTTTTTCCGAGCTCGAGGACATAGATAAAGATCCAAACAACGACCAAACCTTTCACTAACAGCTTTCTCATATGCAGGAACACTTCAGTAGAATGTGAACCTACAGAATATGAAGGCTTATAATCCAGAAATTTTAATATAAAGCGTCAAAAGCGAAAACAAGACGAAATGAAACAATCTAAAGGATCAGGAAGTACTGTTGGGGAATAAATTTAGGACGGTCATCCTCAGAGATGAGCTGATCGGCATTAATTTCTTCCTGTGATGGGATGTATTCTCCAGAAGGATTGAAAGATTCCTCGTGGCCTGAAATCAAACTTTAGTTAGTCGCAACTCTTCTTTTGAATCCAATTGCTAAACAAATATTTGACAATAGAAGTCATGAATATATCATATTTCAATCCTAAACCTGGTAACTTGAACTTTGGTGCAGGAATATGTGTCAATCCTTGTCTTTCTGTCAAGCTAGAATCATCTGCCCAAACGTCATAAAGATTCGACTGTTCCTTAGCTTTGTCATCAAATTTTATATGTCCCTTTCGATATGCCCGAACAAGCTCGAGAACCTATAAGTACAAAACAATGGACAAAGAATAAATGCATAACCAAACTAAGTTCCGATGATAAAGAAATATTTACTCGTTTTCCATATCCATCAACCTTTAGAATATTAGAACATTGGGTTTGAAAAGAAAAAAACATAATCAAAGAACAGAAACCACCCATGTGCATAAAAGAAATAGGAGAGTGCATACTTGTACTTGGCAGCATATGCAAGCAGTAAACATCTTGGAAATATATTTTTGATTTATTTTCTCTTCATAAGTGATGCAAGTGCCTCATACAAAAAAAATTACCAATTCAAACTCTTGCTACACATCTTGTTACATCAACTGCAAGAAGATTATATTTAAAATGTCAAGAGAGCAGGAATGCAAAACTTCCATCCAAAGACCTCCCAAGTCATCATTTCATTGGTAAAGAAAGTACTACAAGCAACTTCATTTACATTTTTAAGGTTTGCAAGCAGCATGGATAAGTAGCGCAGATAAAATATGAAACAGGCACGTCTCAGCTTCCTGTTAATTGTGTATCACCCAGTGTTACTAAATCCGGACAGGTGCAGCCAGTCCAATTGGAAAACCGGCGACCTGGTGTCCCAACTGGTCCGGTTTGTTCAATTTAACTCAGCAAGCTAATGGCTAACAACTCGGAAAAACCGCCAGGTTTTTCATGGAACTGGTGAGCTGTAATCTCACGACCCGCTATGGTCATTACTTCTTGAAAGACTTCAATTTTTTTACCCTATTCCACTTTTGCAGTCCGAAGATTCTGCCGTGCTCTCTTTCTCGATGAAGTTTATCTTCCAGCTAGCCAATTCACAATACCAAACCAATACCTAACAAAAATTGCCTTCTATAATCTTCTCTTGAACCCACAAGTTTAGCCCTCCAATCTCAGAGTATACTTGTTGAAAAAAGAGCATGTAATGTAAAGTTCTAGGTTTTTTTTCCATATGTTTTAATTTCTTGATAACTAAAATATCTAGAAATATTATTATTATGTTTGACAGAATTGACCATTATTAGTTGATGAAATTGGAACTTATTTTGCTAAATACATGTCCGACGGTGATATTTTCTACAATATGTGTAGTGTTTTGAATGATTTTGGGCTTCCAGAGCGATATTTTGTCACAAAATCAATGTAATGTTAATTTAGTGAATGGCAAAAATTAATGATTTCATGTTATAGTTCATAGAAATTGACCCACTGGTTCAACCGGTGAGCCAGCAACCCATTGACCTACCTTTGTCCAGGTCGATGCCCGGGATGGTCTGATAACTATGGTATCACGTATAGGTTGTGTCATGACTCAAATTATATGAACAGTATGAAATAAGAATAGCTTAATATTGTAGTACAGATCATTTCTCTTATCCTTCATTGCTTTTAACGGAATTCAGCATAGTATGACTAATTCAATCTGATTCATACTCTTTTGAATACAAAAATTATCTTTCTTTTCATACTGACAGAGATCTCGAGATTCTTAAATCGTTTTTTAAGTGTGGAGGAATAGTACATGAACGGCGGTTCTCAGACGAGGGAATCATTCCTCTAAAAAAAAGAGTAGGGTAGAATGCTCATATTGATGGCCAAGGTATGGTTTTAGCCCAGCTACTTGCTGCATTCTCCCCCGATTATATGAGAAGAAAATCTATCAAAGGCAGGCTTATCCACGAAGACCATTTTAGGTTTGTTGGCCCCGATCTCACAAAGGGGCTTTTACATGGCCTTATCTCAGTAGGGCAGCTATTGTTAGCCCAAGAATAACTAACCAATATGGGGTGAATTGGTTTTCGAAATTTTTTCGACACTTAATCTCAAAACAATTCAATACACAAGATATAATTGCAAAGTATAATACTAGAATTAAATATGCAAGTTTGATATATTAATTCAAGTATGGATGTAACTATAAACCTCGTATGAGTTAAGGTTCCCTATTAAATTGGTTTGTTATCTTTACATTATTGCACTTTACTTTACATTGTCATTTATATTGAGTTATATCCATACTTGAATTAAAATATCAAACTTGCATATTTAATTCTAGTATTATACTTTGCAATTATATCTTGTTATTGAATTGTTTTGAGACTAAGCGTCAAAAAAGTTTTAAAAGCCAATTTATCCCCTTTTATTTAGTTATTCTTGGGCTAACAGCTATAACTTATATCGTGTCAAAAACTTGAGGTCCAAGAACCATGCAATTTTGCTTGAGAACATGTGTTGAGTTTTCACTTTCATATTACATTTATGGGAATAGTCAAAGGTGAAAGGAGTAAATATAGCAACATATTGACAGTGTGACGGCTTGAAACAGATTACTTATTAGCATTTGCTTGAGCTAAAAACAATATATTCCCATTTTGAAGGAATAAAACGTCTCTTTGGTTCTGGAGCATTGGAAAGTGGATGCTTGGAGTCATCCCAGGCAAAAAAATCAACATAGGACTGCAGAAAAGAAACAAGAACCACAAGAAGTTTCTTCAGACAGAGAGGCATAAGTTCCAAAAATAGATACTAATAGGATTGCGAACATCCAAAAGACGGAAAACCAAAAAACAAAGAGAGAAATAGGGAAAAGTGTGCACCTGATATGGATCAAAATCAGCATGTGGTGCCTTTCCATCCAATAATTTGCGGATAAGTTTAGTCTCTTCCTTGGTTAGCTCCACTTCCTCATCATTATACTTATCATATATCTTACGCCTGAATAGGACGAAAAGAATACAAATAATAGTACCCCAGCCTCTTTCAAAAAGCAAATTATACGTGAACTCATGAGCATCAAAAGAATATTTGTCCAACATGCATTGTTCATTGTTGAAACTCTTTAGTCGAAGCTCATACTCAAATACATGTTGAAGTCATGAACTCATCAACTCTTGGAATCATCAGCACTTGCAAGAAATGAATCCAGCTTATTCTGTCTCTCCTTTTTCTTGATTTTCTTCCCTGCTAAATTATATCCAATATGTTCCTCATCCTTGTACCATTCCAATGGAACACAACCAACGGTATTACGAGGAGCGACCTGATTTTTACCATCGGCGAAATGAAATGAGACAGGGTAAAGAAACATTGTTTAAATTCAAAATAGAGCAAACATTCTAATAGTAGATACTAGAAATATGCCACCGACCTCATCTTCAGATGAATCACTCTCCTCAACTACCTCATGGGAATCATCACTTTCCCCTCCATCCACTGTGCTGCTATTACTGGTATCATCACCATTCACATCATCATCACCAGCGCTTCCACCCTCATCATCATCACTTGGGACAACAACATCCTGCCATATCACCCATCACCGTTACTAAATATCGAGTTGAGCACTGAAGTGAAGAAAAAAGATACCTACTCTTTTTAACAAACGTCGACTGCAGCAACTACATTAAATGACAAATAATGACACATAAAATGGGGTTTGAGTAAACCCAAGCACATACCATTGCGTTAACAGCAAAAGACACAACTAAATCATTCCAAAAGAATAATGCAAATATCGCATCTTTAACAAATACACTTGTAAAACTATATAGTCTACACAAACATTACCAAGGAATTCAAATTAGGAACTGGATTTCCGCAAAAATATCACATTTAATTATAAAATTCACATTCTAGTGCTCATAAACAACATTGGGATTATTTGCATGACTGATAAATATAGGGGTAGTAATATCAAATTTGCAAATTTTATTTCAGGAATGATTGCTAATATAAAACAAGGACTCACCACTCATACCTCATTGTCAGAGGGTTCACTCTGTTCAGATTCTGATTCGCATATGGAGCCTTCATCCTCAGATAAACTCTACCATCATCAAGAAGACAAAATGAAATCACTGAATCAATATAAAAAATATTTCTTAAACTTGCAAAATAACTGTGGTCCAAATACAAGGCCCCTATTGCCATAATCTCTATAAACTCCATAATGAATAACCTCCTACTCCAATATAAAGACAAGTGAACACGTGTGTAATCAACAGAAACTCCTGGTTCAGCAGCATTTGATTTGCGCTATCAATTACCAATATAATTCCAATTTCAAAAGAAAAAAAGATTTCTTCACCTAGAAACTAGACCTTAAAACTTGGAAGGCATTTCCCATTTATTCGAATTGAAAAATAAAATTAATATTTGAATTCTCTTCCTCCTGAACCATATTTCCAATCATAGAATATGAACAAAAGAAACAATAACATCCCGTTATTACAATTTTTCCAATGCCCAGAAATATACTTTAAAATCCTACTCAAAAAATCATATATAAGACATTATAAAAATCAAACATTGCCCTTAACCAGCTAAAATAAGAAATTCGTATCGTTTCTTTGCACCAATAACTTCATAAGAGCCCTAAATAAATACAAAAAGTTGAACGAAATAGTAATTACCTCATTGTCAACGACTTCAAAATCAGAATCAGATGAAGCATCTTCCGACTTATAAGCTGATTGTTCTAATTGTTGTTCTATTGTTCTTAGACTCTCATTTATATTTCCAGCTTCCTCTTTTTTATTCTTCGGCGTCTTCATTGTCAATCTCAGGGGCAGAGCCGCCTGGGGTCTAGTGGGATTAAATCATTCACAACAATCAGATCGAATGCGAAGCCCCTTTTTACGCTAATAAAATCCTACACTAGCTTCCAATTTTGTTGATGAAGAAGTTCAGTAGAAATCACTGCAACACAAGATAAAATGGTGCCTACCGAGGAAGAAAGTGGAAATTACACCAAACCAGTCCTTTTCTTTTGATTTTTAAATAGTCAGGTTTTAAC
>CAIGRS010194019.1:0-12532 GCA_903798395.1 Fraxinus floribunda | reverse complement strand
ATTATTTCCTACATTCATTAGATTGAAACAAATAAATTTAGCTTCCATTTTCTATTAAAACTAATAAAATCTTCTATTAAATGTATTGAATTCTTAAAAAAAGATTTAAAAAAATAAAAAAAAAATTAAAGGGTCGGGGGTGGGGCGGGGCGCCCGTCCCCGCCCCGAACCCGCCTCGTGGCAAAATCCTCCGTCCCGAATACCCGATTAAGCGGGTAATCCACGCCTCGTTCGGGGCGGGACCCCACGGGTATCGAGTTTGTCGGATTTTTTTGCCATCTCTAATATCCATATCTCATAATTGATCGGATTCTATTGACGAAAGAATTATAGTTTCACGGTAAACGAACACATTTGGTTATGTCACACCAGGTGACATTCCCGTTACAAGTATTGCCCTGATACATTGCTATAAATGTGGGACAACGAATGTGAATTAGTGATAAATTAAAAGGGGTTTTTTAGTTTATCCATTTTGATAGATATCGTGATTGGGAACATAATGGGTCACATACAAAAAAGAACTAGAATAATGAGATTCATTAATTAATTAATTAGCAAGTATTAGACAATTAATTAATTGTGTTGCTTATTAATAGGTCTGAATTAATTAATTGGATTAATTAATTCATGCATCGAATTTAATTAATTTGATTAGTTAATTAAATATTGGATCGGATTAAGTTAAGCGATGGGCCAGCCCGTTTAGACTTGTATTAATAGGCTTTTAGGGTTTGGAAAAACTAAGAGAAATAATTCATTATTCTTGCTAGTACAAGAAGAGAAAATTCTAGTCGTCATTCTTGTTCTTTGTGTGGTTTACCGTTGAAAACTGAACAATTGAATAACTTGGAGTGTAGATCGTGATCATTTGAGTTCAAGAAAAACAAATGAACTTGTGGAACTCGTCAAGTGTATAATTCATATCACAGTTTCTATCTAAACACAAAGTAGATATTTGGTGGGAATTGGATTTTTTTTTTTAATTTCACTATACATGAATAAGTAAATCCCCACAACTACAACATAATTATTTGGGCGGGAGAGCTCTCTGAACATTCCTTTAACCAAAGTTAAAAACTTTAGACTCGTTTTGGCAAGGATGCATGATATATAACAATGAATTATTTTGCAAGTACAGAAACAAATAGAGAGAAATTGCAGAGGTGTTGCGCTGTATGACTGCTTTTTTCTTGTATTTTTGTCCTCTTCCAATGATAATTTGCGAAGTGGCCATCTATATGATTTTTGTGAAAATTTTTCTATATTTATAGCATTGTTGCATAACAATAGTCAGACCCAATAGTACAGTAAATAATTATGATTTGTTTATGTTTCACTTTAATTCTCGTATTGTCCACTTTTAAATTGAAATCTAAAGTTTGGGTAAAGGAGAGCACAAATCGGGCAAAATCATGCAAGTGCATGCACTGTTCTTGATTTCTTTAGTCCCACAAGTGATTGGATTTCGAGATTTTGCAAATCAATCAAAATCTTGATAGTGAATTGTGTTATTTTCATGGCTTCACCCGGGGAACAAAATCCTGTTTGTCTAAAAAATTTAATCATGACCCATCCACCACTAACCAACGTTAAACATGCGTTACACGTTATTATAAAATGCATTGTAGGTGCTTTAAAAGTAATATTTGAATACAATAAAACTTCGACAAATAAATGTTTGATAAATTAATAATCTCGATTAAATAATAAAATTGTTCGATCCCAACTTAGATTAGTGTACTAAATTAATAATCTCACTAAGTGCGTAAGATACTATTTTTTGAGATCATTTAAAGCCCAATGAATATATAAAATAATAAATGTATAAAAGTTCATACTAATACAAATTAACAAAGTTTTAATTTGACAATTTTTTTTTTTATTTGTCTCCTTTTCAAAATATGCATCTAAAGTCTTTTGCTTTTTCTTTGCATCCAAATTAAACTCAAATCTCATCCTAATTTTCTGAAATGCACATGATACATTTGACATATTTTTTTTTTTTCATTTTGTACAAATTGATTATTTAAAGCTATGACGGGTTTGAAACGTCTCTTTTCAAGAAATAGTTGATAAAACACAACTATCATCGATGTAAGTTTTTAACTTCTTTCAAATGAGACATCATTGTAGAAAAATATATGAAATTTAGAATGGTTGAGGGTTTTAAGTTAAAACAAATGATGGTAGAAATTATATTTCATGTGCACAATTCACAAGTAAGAAATGTCAATGCATGTATATTAATCTTCCAATATATTAAACTTTGAAGTCAATGCATGTATAGATACATGTGATGAACGGGTAATAGATACATGTGATGCTTGATTTACAAGATGGCAACATCATACGGGCTGAATTTGGGAACGGAAGTCAGTCGACATCAGTAAGTGTTTGGCAGTAAGTGAGCTTGCTGTCTGGCTGATTTCAGTATTCATATCAGTGATAAAAACAAGCACAAGGATGGCACATGATGGCGGTTGAAGGTGATTTTGTCGAGTGCTTAAAAATGGGGCAGTCATAGCCTAAGTGCGACTAAATGATATATCCGGTATCTACACTTTAATTCCATGAAACTTAATACCCATTAGTCAAAATTCATCTTTGGTGGATCACTTTAATTGACTAATAAACTTTAAATAATAGCACCACACATTTTAATATGTTACGTGTGGCCCCAATTATGTTAGAATTTTTCAACACTAAATGCATGAGAAACTATCCTGACAGTTGGGAGTGTCAACTAAAATACGAATGTTGGCTTGTAAATTCGAAGTGTTGAGGCAACATTTAGAATAGAGGAGAGTGTATTGACCTTTCACAAGTCTTGTATGAGTTTTCTTTGTTTTAAAGAAATAAAAATGGGATGGTTCTCGTAAATTTTGTTTGCTGCCTTATTACTTTAATTTTCTGTTATACTTAGTCAAGTTCTGCTTCTTTTCACTATGGAAAGTGCAATTGTATTGGTTCACTTAGACAAGAAAACTTATTGCTATCATAGATTGTGACTTAAACCGAGACGACCCTATGACACAAGGAGTGGTAATTCCATTTGAACATATAAAAATGAAACTTCCTATTATTAGGTTTGAGACACAATATTCATCTCTCTATCTTCTCTCTGACTGCGCGAGAACCCTTCGTAAATCACCGAGTGATTTTTTATGTGCTTAGATAAATTATTTTGTAAAATAGTTAGATTATTTGTTTGTGTAAGTTTTAAATATAGTGAAAAACAACATTTAAAAGGGATTGAATTAGTTGAATCTTTTAATTTTAAGATTATCCAGCTATTCTACGAATGCCTAGATACTTCAAATTGTTTGGTTGGTGTAGACTATTACCACTTTGATCCAACAAGATAAGATCGAAATTTATCAAAGACATATACTACAGTTAGAAGTTCATTATTAGTGGTAGCGTAGTTTAATTGTGCATCATTTAGTGTATTGCATAATAAATCACATGAAAAATTTTATCTCGTCGCTGTCCCAATACTATTCCCACTGCGTAGTCACTTGCATCATACATTAGTTCAAATGGAAAACTTTAATCTGGTGCAATTATTAATGGTGCTGAAATTAACTTTTCTTTTAGAGTATTGAAAACCAATAAACTCACTTCAGAGAAGTCAAAATGAACATCTTTGACTAACAAATGGCACAATAGTTTAGTGATCTTAGAAAAATCATTGATGAAGCGATGATAAAATCGAGCATGATCAAGGAAACTGCGAACACTCTCAACTCAAGTTGGTGGTGTTAATTTCTCAATAATCTGAATCTTTGCCTTGTCCACTTCAATCCTTTAGATAAAATCAAATGCTCCAACACGATGCCTTCTTGTACCATGACGTGACATATTTCCTAGTTTAGCATCAAATTAGTTTTCTTACATCATTGCAAGACCAATTTTAAGTGCTCTAGGTACTCATCAAATGAAGAACTGAAGACTGAGAAATCATCTACAAAGACTTCTATGTATTTTTCCACCATATCAAAGAAGATTGTCATCATGCAACGTTGAAATGTAGCGGAAGCATTGCATAGACCAAATGGTATCCTACGGCATTCAAAGGTATCGTACGGTTAAGTAAAAGAAGTCTTCACCTAATCCTAGAGCGCTACCAGAATTTGATTATAATCGGAGTATTCATCAAGAAAATAATAATGGAAGTGACATGCTAACCTCTCCAATATATGATCAATAAATGGAAGGGAAAAATGATCATTATGAGTAACAGTGTTGAGTATGCGATAGTTAATGCAAACTCTTCACCTCGTAACAGTTCTAGGGAAATTAGCTCATTTTTCTCATTTTGTACCATTGTGATACCCCCATTTTTTTGCACAAACTGAACATGATTGATTCATGCACTGTCTGAGATAAGATAAATGATTCCTGCATCCAAAAGTTCCAACACACTGCTCTAATTACCTACTTCATATTCGGACCGAGTCTCCTCTGACTATATATATTTGGTCGAAAATCATCCTCAACGAGAATTTTATGCATGCAAAGTGTAGGTTTGATTCCTTTGATATCAGCAATAGACCACTCATAGTTGTCTTATTTTCTCTGAGTACTCGCATTAGTCTCTCTTCTTCAAGCTTACTGATGGAATTTAAAATAATGACAGGCAATGTGGACAATTCTCCCAAGTAGGCATAACGAAGATGAGATGGCTATTGTTTAAGCTCTAACTTAGGATGCTGCTGAATTGATGGAAAAAGGCTTTATAGGACTCGTGACTAACTTCTCAAAGTGTCGTTTGTGCTTGTATAGAGGATTACCTTCTAGATAACTTGCACATATTTCAGTCTTAGAATCAGAACGAGTGGATTGAGAGTGTACAGTGCAAGCTTCATATGGATAAGATGGATTATGAAACTAGAAAGTGTCATGAACTACATTGTCAATCACATCAATCTGAAAGTAACTCTCTGACTTAGTTGAATATTTCATGGCCTTGAATACATTACATGTAACATTCTCTTCACCAAGCCTCAAAATCAATTGACCTTTTTTGCGAATCAATAAGAGCTCTATAGGTAGATAAAAAAGGCCGACCCAACATAAGTAGAATGTCCCTATCTTATTCCATGTCAGAATAAAAAAGTCAGCTGGGAAGATGAATATGTCCATTTTCAATAAGATATCTTCAATGATTCCTCTTGTGTACATGATAGACCGATCAGCTAGCTCCAAAGTCACTGTAATTACTTTAGTCCTCGCAATCCTAGTTTCTTGAAAGATAGAGAATGACATCAAGTTAATACTTGCACCTAAATTACATAATGTTTTATCAAAATAATAATCGCCTATAATGTAGGGTATAGTGAAACTCCCAAGATCTATTAATTTGGGAGGTAACTTATTTTGTATTCTGGCACTACACTCCACGATCAACATCACTGTCCCATGTTCGTACAATTTACATTTGTTAGATAAAATATCATTCAAGAATTTAGCATAATTAGGCATCTGAGCGAGAGCATCAACAAAATGGATGTTAATGTGAGGTTTCTTGAAGACCTTAAGAAATTTTGTATATTGCACGTCTAACTTGTGCTTTTACAGTCTCTGAGGAAATGGAATCAGACCCTCGTACGGTTTGATAGGAACAATTGCCTTAATCTGCTGTGTATCCGAACTCTCTTTAGTAGAAGTATATGTTGTCTATTCAGTCTATTTGACATGCTCTTCATCAGTGGAAATTATTTTTTCTTTATTTGTAACTAGCCTCTTAACATGAATCTCAGGTAACTCGACCCCACTCTTGGTAGTAATTGTTTTGACATGTTCCTTGGGGTTAATCTCTGTATTGCTTGGCAATGTACCTGGTGCTATGCCTGATAAGTGTGTGCCATTTGTCCCATCTAATTCTCCAAGTTTTTAATTGCAGCACTTTAATTGTGAAGAGTTGTCTCAGTCTTTCTCATGAATTGGTTATTCATCTCCATGTACCGATATGTTTTTTTCATGAATTTATGAAACATCTCTTCTAAGGAAGTTCTCTTATCTATTTGCTAAAACTGAAAACTCCACAGTCTACTAGAATTTTGATTACTCCAAAAAAGAATTTGGTACTTCCTCCAACTAAGGTTGTATGTGTCAAAATGTGGGTAATTTTGTTGGTGCTGACCTAATTTTACATATTCAACATGTTTAATATCTTGTGTAAGAATTGGGTAGTCTACTATGCTGTGATTTGCTCCGCATTCTTCACAACTTGCCATGTTGGCCTGTACTGCATTTGCTAACTGTGATAGGTTCTCAACCTTATGAACCAAGGAGTCAATTTTTGCAGAAGATGTTGTATAGTGTCACCTCATACATTCCCAGTGCCTTTCTATGAACAACTACTCATAAGCCCACATGGCTATGGTAGTAACCACTCTCTCAAACAACTCCAAGGCTTCATCAATTGTTTTCGTGGATAAGAAGCTATTGGATGATGAGTCTACCATGCTTTTGTAAGATGAAAGTAAATCTGCATAAAAATATTAGACTTGGAGCCCTTTACTAATGCTGTGGTGAGGACACTTCCGAAGTATATTCTTGAATATGTTCCATGCCTCATCAAAGGACTTAGTTTCTCCTTGACAGAATATGGATATGTCATGCTTCAACTTTACTATCTTCGTCGGTGAAAATAATTTGGTATATAATTTTTAAGCCAAGTAATTGACAATGGTGATACTGATAATGGGTTGTAAGTTCAACCATTCATGAGCTCTGCAATGTAGAGTATGTAGGAACAATATCGATATGCTAAAATCATCCAAAACTCCTTGATATTTAAAGTGTTGACACATCTCTAAAAATCGAGAGACATATGTATAGATTTTCATCAGTTCTACCATAGAATTGATGTCTATTTTGGAATAAATGGACGACATTTGTCTTCAGCCGAAAGTTCGGTTGTCCAAATGGAGAATAAACGATGCTAGATTGGCTATGAATAATTTGTGGAGTCGTGAAGTTCCCAACTAGCATGTTTCCTTAATCGACCACCGACTCTTCATTCACTTGAACAATTCGATTATTCTCCGCATTAGCCATTTATGTGTGTTGTGCTTTTCTTACTTCTCTTTGCCTACTGTAAAAGTATATTTGATTTTCAGATTACCTGGTATCAGTTCAATATCTTACGAATTTCGCATAAAATGCCTGAAAGAGAGAAAATAGAAGCACTAAAATGAATTGATAAATAAAAATAAAATAAACCAAAAAGTTCGAATTAGTGTCAAGATAAATGAAATTAAACTCAAATATAATCCCTGACAACGACAGCGAAAACTTGTCACAAACATATTTGTTCGTGTAAAATACCGCAATTGAACTGTTCGTTAACAAGTAATAAAATTGATTTTTGAGTCCAAATATCGTACCTATAGATACTATAATGGTTTAAATTCAAATAACTCAGCCTTAACCGAAATAATAAAAACTTGAAATTTTTCTATGACTAAATTGTAATTTACTTATGAAAGCAATACCTAAATTAACGAGAATCAATGTAAAGATGTGATTAATACAAGTTTTTATGAAAATCAATTCATAAAACACATACTAGGATCCCAAATCCCATTGTATCAATCCCTTTAACCCTAAACTTACTATTTGATAACACGATTCAATTATGAAAATCAATTAATTTTTTAACAATCTCTCTCAAGTAAAATTAAACATATTGTTACATGTGACCTAACTATATTTTCCGAACATAAAAGAATGTATTAATGAATTTGTGAATACTTAAAGATCATGTAAAGTATAGCGGCATATTTTTATCCTCTATCGGACTATCCAATGATTAACACTATTTCTAACTTATTTTTCTCATTTCGAAAGTAAAACAAGCCACATTATTCATACAATCATTGTTCACATAATTATAAAGAAGATAATTTCGTGAAAAACGTTCAATAATTGAAAATGTGTTTGAATGTCAAAAAGAAAAATTAAGAATTAAAGGTTTATGGTACAAGATTCATCGTAATCCAACACTAGATTTGTTTAACCTAACATATTGTGAAGAAGAAAGCAAAACATATAAAAATTGTTCATCACCCCGAATTTTTTGAATTCAATTTTGATGTTCTTGAAATTGAAACTTGATGTGTTATTTTGCCTCCTTTTTGCAACAATTCTCTATACTAATTTTGAGTTGATAAATTGTTTTTATAATACTCTCCATGAGGCCACAAAAGGAAGAATCCTGATCAAATTCAAAACGAAAAAAACAATTTCTGGTTGTGTATTGGCCTAGGCGATCTCGCACCTAGGCAAAACCCCAGGCGATCGCCCGAGCATGTACTCTTCCATTGTTATTTCAACACCCGGCTATAAAAGTGGGCAGTTGCCCATTTAGAAATACATTCAAAATCTGCATTTTGGTCCTAAAATTCGTTTCTTATTTCTTTTAAGCCTTTTTTTTCTTTCCATTTCGATCTTTCAACTTCTAATTGCATCCAATTGAACCCTTAACATCTTCAATTTATGGTCCGAATCAGCTATTGAAATTTTACAATTTAGTCCCCATACTTTGAATTTCCCTTTTTTTTCTTTTTCAATTACTTAAAAGGGTTCAAAACTAAAAAAAAAAAAAAAGAACTTAAACTAAATTCATTAGAATATCAACTTTTTAATGATATAAAAGCTTAGTAATATGCCCCAATAAAGTACACAAAACTCACTTATCAGACATATTTCTATGTTGTCATTAAACTAAAATGTTCAACTTGTTTGTATTTAAAAAGTTGTTGGATGCAAATGGTGTATGGAGTGACAAACAAATGCCTGTAGAATCTTTATCAAACTTCTGCCAGAATTTCGAAAATATAACGACAATGAAACTTCAAATGAATACCACCAAATGGATGCAAAGTCGAGGTAAGTGTTGAACACTCTGTCCTTAAATCGAATTTGCTCCGTAATGGTGTCTATGATTTATGGCAAGCAACTCCCAAGATACAACGAATTCTTCTTGTGTGAGTAGCACTTCAACACACAAGAACAACGAACTAGAATTTTGTTTATGTACTCCTTATGCAAAAATGAAGAAAATCATAATTTTATGCAATATAAATGCAAAATTCGGTTGAGAGAGAGAAGAAAATGTTATGCTATAATTGCATATCACTGGTGTGAAGAAAATGACATCCCAATGGTCCTATTTATAGAGTATGATGGGTTGTGGACGAAGTGTCGCGAGCCAAATCTCGTAACCTTACGAACAGAAGCAATTCTTGTTGTAACGCCTGTCGCTGACTTCTCGCTCGAGCGACAATGTCACATTTTCATCAGAACTTCTCTCGCTAGCTTGTCGCTGGCCTTTCGCTTGAGCAATGCGTGAGTGATAGACGAGTAACAAAGATAGTCATATTCCAGTCTGTATATCCTATTTTCTATCTAACTTTGGACCGTAATTTCTCTTTCATCTGGAATTGATTTTGAGATTGCAAATATATTACGACAATCTACTCGACGTGTAGAATAAGCTGGTATATGTACATTTGTAATTTGGCTATCTGAACAAGTCCGAATATTTGCTCAATTTCGACACCGAGTCAATTGTTCAAAATTATATTTAACCAATTTTTTTTTTAAATTTCTTTAAACCAATTTTAACAATCCGCCACATGAATGGAAATCCATTGATACATACAACATAATGTAAATGAGATGCAAACTCTAATAAAGGAGTATGTTTGACAAGTTATAACTTCAATATAGGTGGTTTGTGGCTTTGAACTTTCTTTAGTTGAATAGAATTGAATTTACTAAGCTAATTGGTGAACGCGATGTCTTGAACCATTCAACCACTTGTGTAAATTAAAAGAAATCTGCTAATAGCATAACTCATCTAACTATTTCGGTTACCATAGTTGTGTTTATTTTGACTCTTAACAACTCTTGGTTTCATAAGTGCTTTAAGAGAATTAAGCCCCAAATTCTCATAGAAGCAGCTCCACTTCACACTTATATAGGTGATCTCCTATAGTATAATACATTTCATGTCTTCTTTCAAGATATATGAACCATTAAATGTATATTCTTATCCTCGAACACTTTCTGTTCCAGCACTTTTTGTAGGAATGAGAGTAAGTCTGTACACTGAGTATTTCATAACTTAGTTACCCTATTGAACCAAGATATAGGGATCTCCAATCTATAAGGTTGGGTTTTCGCTATATTGATTATATTCGATAGGCTTTTGTCTCATTCCCCTAGAAGGACGGTATACTTAATTTCTTGGTAATCCTTTCGTCAAAGGATCCGCTCTATTTTCTTTTGATTTAACATAGTTAATCGAGATTATACCATTCGATATCAATTATTTAATGGTATTATGTCTCCGACGAATATGTCGAGATTTACCATTATACATACTATTTTGTGCCCTTGCAATAGCCAATTGATTATCACAATATATATTAATCGCAGGTACCGATTTTTTCCAACATGAAATATCCTCGAGAGCATTATGAAGCCATTTTACTTCTTCTACAATTTTATCTAAAGCAATAAACTCAGATTCCATCCTAAATCGAGGTATCCAAGTTTGCTTAGACGATTTCCAAGATACAGCTCCGCTTCCAATGGGAAACACATAACCACTTGTAGACTTTGAATCCTTTATGTAGGATATCTAATTTGCATCAGTATATCCTTTTAATACTGTAGGATATCTTTAGTAGTGTAATTCATAACTAACCATGTGTCTTAAGTATTTAAGAACTCGATCTAATGCTTTCCAATGGTCATAACTTGGATTACTCGTAAATCTACTCAACTTGTTGACTGCATATGCTATATTAGGACGCATGTAGTTGGTAATATACATCAAGCTGCTTATAACACTTGAATATTCGAATTGAGATACGGGATCACCAATATTTTTGGCTAAAAGTGAACTTAAGTCAACTAGTGTTTTAACTGACTTATCGTCACACACCTTAAACTTTTTAAGTATAGTTTCAATATAGTGTGATTGAGATAATGACAAACCATCAAATGTTTTAGAAATTTTGATCCCTGATATCACGTTAGCTATTCCCATATCTTTTATGTCAAAATGTTTTATCAACATTTTCTTGGTCAAGATAATAATATTCAAATTATTCCCATGAGTATCATAGCATCAACATATCGACATACGATCACATATCCGTCTGTAGACACATTTGTCACATTCATTGATTTTGAAACCATTTGACAACATAGTGTTGTCAAATTTCTCATAACATTGTTTCAGTACTTGTTTTAATCCATATAACGATTTTACAAGTTTAAACACATTCTTCTCATTTCTAGGAACAACAAACCCTTCAAGTTATTCCATATAAATTTCTTCTTCTAACTCACTATTCAAAAATGCAGTGTTAACATCCA
Source organism: Fraxinus floribunda (assembly GCA_903798395.1). Classification (NCBI taxonomy): domain Eukaryota; kingdom Viridiplantae; phylum Streptophyta; class Magnoliopsida; order Lamiales; family Oleaceae; genus Fraxinus; species Fraxinus floribunda. Next base: position 1,129 of record CAIGRS010194019.1, on the reverse strand, counting down.
TTTGATGCATTTTAAGGTTATGTAATGCAGCGATACAAACCCTTCAGGTTATTCCATATAAATTTCTTCTTCTAACTCACTATTCAGAAATGTAGTGTTAACATCCATTTGATGCATTTCAACGTTATGTAATGCAGCGATACCAATCGACACACGTACAGACGTGATCCTTGTAACAGGTGAATAGGTATCGAAAAAATGTAATCATTCCTTTTGTTTATACCATTTGATTACTAATCCAGCCTTATACTTGTCTATTAATCCAGCCGATTTCAATTTTCATTTGAAGATCCATTTGCAGCCTAAAGTTTTGTTCACTGGAGGAAGTTCAACCAATTTCCAAGTATGGTTGTTCATGATGGATTCAATTTCATTATTATGGTTGTTCATGATAGATTCAATTTCATTATTATTTTAGGTATTTTTACCTTTGCCAAACACCCCCCACAATTTAAGATATTTGTAGGAATGCTTCCGACCTTTCCATAATTCATAAGTGATTCAATCTTACTTTTGTGTGGTATTTTATTAAAGATATGATTGCCAAAATGATAGCTTCCCTCCATAAGTTCTGAGGTAAACCTGAACTAATCAGGATTGCATTCATCATTTCCTTAAGGGTTCGATTCTTACATTCAGCAACCCCGTTACATTGAGGTGAATATGGTACAGTAGTTTGATGAATAATCCTAAATTCAGCACAAAATTCTCCAAACAGTGCAACATACTCTCCAACTTTATCACTATGAATATTTTGTATTCGTTTTCCAAGTTGGTTTTCAACTCATATCCTTTAGTAGAATTATATGGGACATTGATGATCTATGAGCTCAACAATACCAAAATCAAAGAAAAGACAAGGAAAAGAAAAGAGGAATCAAAAGAAGCTCCCAAGAGACAAATTGCTCTAAAATCGGCAATGGATAAAGAACCATCAACTAGTAACATGAGCGATGAAGAGTTTGATGCTCTAGTCCTTCTTGTCAAGAAATGGAGAGGCTTCTGAAACAACAAAAGTTTCAAAGAAGAGATGACAAAGCAGAAGAGAAAAACAAGAAAATCATTTGCTATGAATGTGACAAACCCGGTCACAAAAGAACGGAGTGCCCAAACAAAAGAAAGAGCTTCA
>CAIGRS010193981.1:0-17157 GCA_903798395.1 Fraxinus floribunda | reverse complement strand
TTTTTTTTTTTTTTCAGTCAAAATAAAACCAAAATTTCAAAATTGGGGTCCATTATTCAAGTTACTAGTTGTCATCATGTTTAGTTATTCTAAAAAGGAAAATTTAGTTATTGGTTCTATTTTCCTAGAATAATTTTGGTTCTCACGTGCGAAGACTCGACAAAAAAGCTTTGTTAATAGTCATGTGCATGAGCCTCCAATGACCTGAACGGTGGAATTTCTTGGAATCTCCACTCCCACTGTTCGAGATAGAAACCAACTTACAACCAGCAAGTTGAAATAAATATGTTAAGAATTCTACATTGAACTTACTGGTGAAATAATGCATACAAAGTATAGACTAAACAAGAGTGAAGAAATCTGAAGTAACTTGCAGGTAGGATTTTTGGTCCGTCTACGGTTGACACGTTCTGTACTTGAAGCCAATTTTACTTGACTAGATCGACGTTGAACTATTAATATGGCCTTTATCTCAATTGCTTGTCATCATGAAATAAATCCTTTACATTAATTGACCTACTCTCTCTTTCACACACACATACATGGCGCGTGCGAGCACATTCATCCATGCATGGCGTGAGATGTACTATTTACATTCATATTTCATAACTTGCTCTCCTCTCTTCAAAGGCTCCCAGTAAATTAAAATTATATTTTTAGAAGTTTTAAAAAATGTGATGATTGGGAGAAGTGATGAGGAATTTTGACTAATGATGATATTTGGTGTTGTAAAAGGCCTCATCAAATCATAACACTCACTCACCAGAAGTCATATCTAAAGCTGCACCCAACGATGAAGAACTTAATGAAAGTGTGNTTTGGTGTTGTAAAAGGCCTCATCAAATCATAACACTCACTCACCAGAAGTCATATCTAAAGCTGCACCCAACGATGAAGAACTTAATGAAAGTGTGAAGACCTTATCAGAGAAATTATCAGAAGCTCTACTAAACATTAATGCGAAGGAAGACTTGGTAAAGCAGCATGCCAAAGTCGCGGAGGAAGCTGTCTCGGGTATTCATTCATTCTCTTTGTGTGTGTTTGTGCATGGGCGTGTGTGTTGAACCATATGTGAAAGACAGCTTGTCCATAAAACTTTTAATTATTCTCAACAAGCTTATACTTGCGATTCTATATAGTTAGAATTATATTTATGAGTTTTTTCCATTCTCAAAGGGATACATTACCATCAAGTAATTGGTTCTTGCTGAATTATATTATGTACGAAGGTTATTTAACTAACCAAGTATATTTTTCTCCCCTTGGGAACACATATATTTCTACTTTTCTGATTGCTTTCTTTCATTGTTGAACTCAACATATAATATGCTTAGTTGCCTTTTAGTTGCAGTGGTGGTTACGGGATAGTGCCAAATAGACAATTTAATCATTTTCTCGTGCATTAATGGAAGAGATATAATATTCCTTTGAATCATTAATCTGATTGTATTTTCATACGTTGTCATTGGCCAGGAAAAGAATAAGAAAAACAAATTTCATTCCCTTTACTTCTATTACAATATGCGTATGAATTTTATAATTTCCTAATATGGTTGGGAATGAGTTAATGATGTCAGAAAAGGCTAGACACTAATTTTCTGCAGTAAGGGGAAATTTAACTTTTATAAAAAATAAAGTTATTTGGAATGCCAGTTTTTATATACCATGATGTATTTCAGGAGCCTTTTTACAGATGAAGCCATGTCAATTTTTCCAAATTAGGCTATTCATTATTTATGGTAGTTTGATAATCATTTGAACTCAAATACTAGGATGGGAGAGAGCTGAAAAAGAAGTGCTAGTTCTGAAGAAACAAACTGAGGCCGTAACTCAGAAAAACTCAGTCCTTGAACAACGTGTTGGACAACTTGATGGAGCCCTTAAAGAGTGTTTGAGACAACTTCGACAGGCAAGAGAAGAGCAAGAACAAAAGATTTATGATGCTGTTGCCCAGAAAAGTAGTGAATGGGAATCGACAAAGTCAGAACTTGAAAACCAGCTTATCGAACTTCGTTCTCAACTTCAAAGTGCTAAAACAGATGTCATTAAGCTTGAAACCATGGAGAAAGAGAACGCAATCCTTAAGAGAGAACTCCACTCTCAAGCTGAAGAACTGAAACTGATGACCTGTGAGAGGGACTTAAGCACCCATGCTGCCGAAACTGCTAGTAAACAGCATCTTGATAGCATAAAAAAGACAGTGAAGCTTGAGGCAGAGTGTCGCAGGCTAAAGGCATTGGCTCGCAAAGCATCGCATGCAAACGATCTTCATTCTGTTACTTCATCAACGGTTCATGAAGAATCTTTCGCAGATAGTCAGTCGGATATTGTAGATAGTCTATTGGTTATTGAAAATGACAATTGCAAGATAAATGAATTAAAACCAGTGGACAGCAGGTTTTCCCACCCCGAGTCTCGAGTTTTAGTGGCCGAGATAGATCAACTTAAGTATGAAAGACCTCTGGAAAGAAATCATATGGTTTCATCTGTTGAGATTGATCTCATGGATGATTTTCTTGAAATGGAGAGGTTTGCAGCCTTACCTGAGACAGAAAGTGGAAGCTGTCCTGAAACAGGAGCCCGGGGTGGGGAACAACCTTTAAAAGCTGAACTGGACACCATGATGACTCGGACAGCTGAACTTGAGGAAAAGTTGGAGAAGGTGGAAGCAGAGAAAATAAGTTTGGAGATGGCTCTAAAGGAGTGCCAAAAACAGCTTAAGACCTCCCGAGATCAACTAAAGGAAACACGGTTGAAGGTGGTGGACCTGGAAACTCAGCTTGCTATGGTGAATGAAGCAAAGAGAGCGGCTGAGCTAGAAGTCGAGGCTGCCAATGAAAAGCTTACCAAATCAACAAAGAATTTAGAAGAAGCCAAGGTCAATTTGGTCGAACTTCAAAATCAGTTAATAGTTGTAAATGAGGGAAAGTGTGTGGTGGAGTTCGAACTTAAAACTAGCAATATAAAGAAACAAGAAGTTGACTTACAAGTCAAATCTCTGGAACATGAGTTGGAAGCCTTGCATTCGAGCATTGGTACTTTAGAAGAAGAGATTAAAAAAGAAAAATGTGTTTCGGGGGAAGCTGTTGTGAGGTGTCAGACATTAGAAAACGAGATTTCGAGAATGAAACTGGATTCTCAGCTTCAGAGATCGGCTGGCATTGAAGAGTTCAGAATCAATCAGGTTAGTTGCTAAAAATACTGTTGGTCTAAGTTCATTGTCGTTTAGTGCGTATGCAATGCAGTGGTCTTATATACGACAGAAGGCCTTAAATATATTCATCCATAATTTGACTGTTTACCATCAAAATGAGCAACTTAAACATTTTTAATTTTGACCAATAGAAAAAATATTTATTTGGAAACTTGCTTATAAGAAAACTCTTTAAACTTAGCAAAACATGCTGTCGGTCATGTTTACTTAATATAGTTCAATCGACAAACTTGTTAGAAGTTGGAGTAACACTCAGGTGTAATTTAGCTCATATCGTAGATGACTCAAAAAGAACTTCTATCACTTTTTCATTTCAAAACCACTGGATTATTATGTAAAAGTAATTTTATGTTTTTTACTTATTCCCTTAACCATGTCTTTAGTTTGGTATAAAATTGTGAAAAATATGCTTTATTCGAATCTGACTCGCTGATTTTTTAACACACATGGTGTCTATTGCATGCATTGACTGCAGGATAGAGAATTGGCAGTGGCTGCTAGTAAATTCACTGAGTGTCAAAAGACAATTGCTTCTCTCAGTCGGCAGCTAAAATCTCTTGCAACATTGGATGATTTCCTGATAGACTCAGAGGTGCCAGTAGAACTCCTTTGAAAGCACATTCGCAATCTTTGTGTTAAAATTGCATTCCCGAGGAAATTTCTGCCCAACATTATATTCCGAAGCTTCGTGCAACTGAAGTTTTGTTGGAGTAAGAAGCTATATGTAAGAATTGAGGGGGGAATATTTTTGTTTCAGAAACAGGCATAGTATGTGTTTAGATGTCAGATTTTGTAATTAAACCTTCGGTTTCCTTTTTTGGAATTAAATTGCAGAAAAAAGATAATAAACTTAGAATCCAGGCAAAAACACAACTTTTCTTGTTTGTATATTCAGATTCTTTGCTATTGGTTTTTCCTTTCAGTTTATGGGATACATCAGTATCAAGTTTTTAGTTAAACTGTCGTTCTCACTCATTTAGACCAAGACTGTAGGTGTTAGAGGAGGCCTAGTCCGTTTTTATCCTGCGACGTGCAAGATAATGATACTATAACTGATCTTCTCGACTGTTGATCAGCCTAAAAGATATTCCAATGGTGGTGAGATTTTAAGTTTCATTTCATTATTATTAAACGAGTGTACTTGAGTTGAACTCGAACTAATTCTTAAATGCAAGTGACAATCAAATTTTTTGAATGTTGTGTAAAAATTGCATAGGGCTTTTGGGAATTCCGACTGTAAAAAAATGGAAATAATCAGGAAAACAATAAAAGAAAAGACAACAAAAATAAAAGAATATGGGGTGAGAGAGGCTCGAACTCTCGACCTCAGGATTACTCAGAAAGCTATGAGACCTACGCGCTAGCCAACTGCGCCACCACCCCTTGGTGTTATGCAAATCTAATCATATACTAATAATCAATAAAACTCAAATTTGTCTCTTCTTACCTCTTTATTTTCAACCACACATTCTTCAAAAGTTCACTATTCAAAACAATGATTTCCCAAAAAATGGCTACGGAAATATTTAGTGTCTAAAATCCTGTAGGCACTTTGATGAATGTATTCTGGACTAATGCTGTAGCAACCTCAATCGCGGACTTCGTTTGTAATTCTTCTTAAGCATAAAAATTTCCTTGCTGTAATAAAAAACTAGAGAACGAAATATCTTAGAAAAAATTGCACGATAACTCCTCAACCTCGCACTAGTAGTCCTAGTGGATGGTCTCATCCAAATTCTCCTCTCTCTTCTATTTCTCGTTAAAATTACATGGTTAGTCATTTTACTTTCAAAACATAGCTTAATGTGCCTTGAGGATTTTATACGTCCTACTTTAAAGGTTGGCACCAATTTGCTACATATGTCATAGGTCAGGGACCATATAACAAGGATCGCTCTACCTGTATGGCCAATGGGACCCTAGAAAGTTTTCTAAAGTAAACGTCACCGTCATACCTCCCAAGAGTCATCATCCCAGCTACATTCTGAAATGGGTGTTTGACACCCATTTTTTGGAGAATAGAATTTTTGGAATAATGATTGATGGGAGAATGTGTGGTGAAAAAATTATGAAAAGTTTTAAATTTGTGTGTAATATTATTTTATTGGGAGAATATGTGGTTGAAATAAAGAAAGAGAAAAAAATGATAATGGATGCCAAACAGGGCATAGTCTTGATAGAGACGAGTAAAACAAAGCATTATATTTTATGTAAAATATTCGCAAAAAACTCAGAGACCTGCAAGTTTCTGAAATATTATATGGTTATGTTTCTACAAAAATTCTCTGTAATTAAAATAATTTGACAAATGACTTCATTTTGATCGTGCTAGTTTTTCATCAACCATTAGAAAGTATTCTTGTAATTTGAAGATCAAAGTTCTCGTCGAGAAATTTTTCATCGAGGAGAAATAATTTCTAGCAAATTCTAATCCTGTAATTTATAATAATCAAATAATCGAAAGTAGAGTTGGACATGATCATTCGATTCGGAGAATCGAATCGAACTCGAATTTTCAGGTATTTAATAAATAGAATCAGTAAGTCCAAATTTAATTATGGAACCGTTCGAGTTTGGCTCTGTTCGATACCATTCGGTTCTGAGATTCTGCACAATAATTAATTTTTTTTTATATTTACAACAACGCTACATTTATTTACTAATGATGTGTTCAATTTTAGCTATTACAAAATAACGTAGTCCAGTCCCATGATATTTTTTGCACCTCTCTTTGTTAAGTTATCATAGATTTGATAGTTAAAATTACATGAAGAAGAAGATAGCGAATCCACAATAATAAAGAGGGGCTTCCAATTTGGTTTCTCCACACAGAAGTGGCACTACGATAGAATAAGAGATTTGGATAAAATTTAGGTCGATTTAATTAATTGGACTTGGGCTGAAAATTAGAAATAGGAAAATTATATTTTAGGTTTGAGCTAAATTAATGAGTTAACAAATTTATTTAGAAAAAATAAATAAAATAATTTGACTTATTTAAGATAAAAAAAAAGTAAGGGATATTCGATTCTTATTTGATTCTCCGATTCTCGATCTAGAATTGAGAATCGAACCTATTGTTTCTCGGTTCAAATACTTATTCACGTATTTAATTTAAAAAGAACCGTTCAATTCAATTCGAGTCCGATTCGAATGGATTGGTTCGGGAGTTTTATCCAACCTTTAATTGAAAGAATCAACAAATAAATAAAAAGAGATTGAAAATAACGTCTCGTTTTTCTATATATATTTCTAAAATATTAGTTATCTTTATCTCCTTAGTGACAATGTGTTGACACATTCTTATCATTTTATTCAAAGAAGTGCTTAACTCCCAAAAACAAATTTAAAAAAAAAAAAGTAAAAATGAATCAAGAGATGAATGTCAGCAACAGGGCGGTTGTTTGGTGCCATTTTCTTGTCTGACTTTTGCACCAATAAACATATATCCATTTGCACATAACGGCTCTTTATGTTGTCCTCTAACGTCACATAAATGCTAAATATACCAATACCTTAACTCTTAAGGAAGGAAAACCCACACAACAATTACTTAGTTTTAAAATTTACTTATAATAATTTATTGTATTATAACCATCACCCACTAAACTTTTCATTATAAAGAAGTGTACTTAAGATCGATAATCCTAATTTTATCTTATGCCTTGTTATCCTTTCTTTGAGCCCCATCTTGTTAAAAAAAAAAATTGTAATTGTGATTTTTTGAAGAATGTGTGGTTAAAAAGTAAGAATAAATTTTTGGTTTAACTGTAAAATTATTTTACTGAAAGAATGTATTGTTAAAAATAAATTTGAAAAAACATTTGAGTGTTGAAATAATAAGGCTCAAACGGGGGCTACCAAAACTAAAATGAGTAGTATAATTGGAAGTCTCAAATATCCGACTCTTTGTTGTTATATACTTTCATGAATAATACTATTTGTAATAATTCTTTGCCGTAGTTGTCCTATATAACACACATCTAGCGATTAATGATTTAATGCATAAGGCATAAAAAAAAACTATCACATTAATGTATCAAATCACTAACCGTTACATATATGTCACATGGGACGACTAGGTAGTGAGCGATTGTAAATAACATTATTCTACTTTAATTGGTAAGTTGAATCTGTGGGCCACAACAATCCTTATGAATGAACGTGCGTGTTTTTCAGCAACACAACATTTTTAGGCATTGAAATAAGTGAAATAATATTTTTATAGATTATTAGACACATTGTGTTCTAGCGGGCGGCCAAGTTGAGTTCGTTCTTGACTTGCACACCCACCCAGTGAGTGCAAATTGCCATGTTCTGTATGTCATCAAGCTGTAACACTTGAAGAAACCGACAGACGAAAAATTAATGATAAAACTGTCAACAGCTCTTTAGTAAATACTATGTAATAAGACTTAGGTAATAAGAACCAATAATTGAATGCAAGACTAAATATATTAAAATCTTGAAACCGGGTTCCACGGATGATAATACCAGTTGTGGTTTTGCAGGGTGTCTGTATCTGCCAAAGAATCGATCATTTGGTATATAATAGTGAATCCCCCCCACGTATTTGTTGCCTAACAGTGTTGCATATATGGCAAAAGTCCTGAGGCATGGGGCGGAGGAGCGCGAGACTTTCCACAAGTTCTTCGAGTGCTGGCTTCCTGAGCAAAGCCAGCATCTCGAACAACTTGTTTCAGCCTCTAAAGAACGGGACCAGTTAGAGAATGATCGAACCAAAGAAGAATTTGATGGGAGAGTTTTGCGTCCTATGCTCCACCGTGTTGTGCAGCATTACGAACATTATTACAAGGCGAAAGCAGGGTGGGCTATACATAATGTGTTAACCATGTTCAGTCCTTCGTGGACGAGCACTCTTGAGGATGCTTTCTCGTGGATTGGTGGTTGGAGGCCTAGTATGGCATTTCATTTGTTGTACTCAAAGTCGGGCCAACAGTTCGAGGCTCGAATTTCTGAGTTGATACGAGGTCTCAGTACCAGTGACTTGGGAGATCTTTCACCAAGTCAACTTAGCCAGGTTGATGAATTACAGAGGAAAACTATAAGGGAAGAGAAGGAGATTAGTGAGAAGCAGGCAAAGATTCAGGAGACGATTGCAGACTCGTCCATGGTCGAGCTGTCCAGTGTTGCATCCGAGCTAACGAGAGGAGAAGCCGGTCTAGAAAGGGGTGAGATAGACGACGGACGAGTTGAGGCAACCCTGGCACCCAAGGAGGAAGGGTTGGTGGAAGTCTTGGTAAGAGCAGATGAACTAAGGATGAAAACTCTCAGAGAAACACTCAACATTTTGACTCCAATACAGGGTGTCCATTTCTTGATTGCTGCCGCTGAATTACACTTGAGGGTTCATGAATGGGGTAAGGAGAGGGATGCTAGGGGCCATCAAGCTGGTTGAGGTGGGCACGAGCAATAAGATTCAAGCATGTTTGGTAAGGTAACATAAATAGTACCAGATTCTATAAGAAAGAAAAAGAAATTAATCCAATACTATGTACTAAACATGCCTTGTCGGTTAGTTCTTCCCAAGTAGACATGGTAACCTTTTAAAGACTTACTTAGAACGTGTTTTAAAGATGTTTTAGATATCTGTTCTTCCATTATATGTTCAAGATCTCGTCTGGGGTGTGAGCCTTCTTAGATGGGTACTTTTGACTTCTTATCAGTTTCCTATCTCTTGTCAGCGGCTATAATACTTAAAACCATTTTAGATTTTGTTTTCACTAGAAATCGTGAAAAATGTGTCACCAATTGGACATTTTGACTCTCTTTTAACTGCTACGGATTACCCAGTGAATTATGTTTTTTTTTTTTTTGATAATCGTGGATGTCCGAGCCAGTTTACGTGCACCTCGATTAACCCCGCGGAGCTCTAAAATTTACGGTTGGGTACTCACGTCAATCATCCTGAGGGGACTCGAACTAGTGATCATTGAAAAGCAAACTCAAGGTCTGACCAATTGAGCAACCCCTCGGTGTTTACCCAGTGAATTATGTCAAACCCACTTGATATGTTTGATGTCCCCTTAGTACTACAAACCAGACGCTCAGAGAGGCAGAACAATATACATGCTTTGATTATTGGTTGCCGAATAGAGGTCTAAAAATTGATTGTAACTTGTTCTGTTCTATTGTGATACCTAGAAAAGATCAGAAATCTAGTGCGACTACAAGCACCTGAAAATTGTCCCCTTTTATTTCGAAAACAAAATGCAGAGTACACCAACATACAGGCAAAAACTTGCTTACAACACTAAAATTTGCTACATGTAGAAAGCTCGTCGGGGTTCCCATGGTAAGCATTCAAGCAAAGCCTACATGCAAAGAAGAAAAGAAATAAAAAGAATAGTGTGAACAATAAGGAACCGAAAGAATATAAAACCGTTTCGGCTCAAAATAAAAGGCAAGTTTACCTTATCATAGCTCATCCTTAGCGGTATCTTCTTTTACTGCTTCAGATTTTGTAGATTCTGGTTCGGCCGAGACAGCTTCGGCAGACTTATCTCGATTCTTTTGAATGAAATCGATTATGTCCTCCTTCGTTCTATTCCCATCATAAGACAACAAGTTACCACTTGCAGATCTGAAGTACAAAGTAGGGTACCCCTGAACATCAAAGGTGTCAACTGGGACATCGTTTGCTGTTGCATCCTGAAACGTAGTACCAGAAATTTAGTTTATGATATATTTTCTTAAAAAGACACTGGTTAAGAATGAAGACGAGCAAAAAAAAGTTCAAAAAACTTTTAAAAAGTGTAAATCATTCCTCCAATCCAAGTATAGTTTAGATGAGATCGGAAAAGATAACAGGATCACAATTAATCTACATGATCTCAGTAAAACGGTAAATGATCAGAAAAACCAGTTTTCAAAAAGTGTAGATCATTCCTCCAATCCAAGTATAGTTTAGATGAGATCGGAAAAGATAACAGGATCACAATTAATCTACATGATCTCAGTAAAACGGTAAATGATCAGAAAAACCAGTTTTCTCGAGATATCATTGAAAAGTTGTACATTATCATCGATGAATTAGAGATCATGCATTGGACTCGTGTAAAATCACAAGGTATCACTATAGAGTCCCTATATCAATAAACAAGCTAGAACTTTACCAGTTTTGCAATCAGGACATCAGCATCATTTTCAAATGAGATGGCAACTTCGTCCAAGATCGGAGCCAACTGCTTGCAATGTCCACACCAAGGTGCATAGAACTCTAGCAGAACTGCAACACATTAAGGCTGGAATTAACTTAAATTTAGAACTTAGTCTATGGATAGATATTAGAACTTAGAAACCTTTCAGACCTAAAATAACAGGCATTAGCAGAGAAGTGGATTCAAATTTTAGCCGCAGTATTCTTCATATTGGCAAGAGAGACTAGGATAATGGGACGATAAAACGAACATACACCAACAAGATGGTGAGAAAAGAAAAAGGATGAAAATCATACGTAAAGTCTTTGGCAAACATTAAGATTTGGGTTGCATCATAAACAAGTGTAGTTAAAAATTAATAGTTGGTTTTGTGTAGATGCAATCAGGAGTTCAGAGAATATATAAACTAAGGACAACATAACTAAATCTAGATACTTAAGAAATATTTTAAACTTCTAGTACAAACCATTCTTTCCGGAGTTAAAAACCATGTCCTGAAGGCTGTCAGTAACCACCACCTTGACAGGTTCATTGTTAACTTCAGGAATAGGCTCTGATCTTATGAATGGCTTGACTTGGCCATCCTGTAACCAAGAAACACAAAACTTCAAATTATGCCAAGACAAGCACAAAATTACTTGCACAAATTTTCACTGAGAAGAGAAAAATACACACAGGTCCTTCCAATATATGCAAGAACTTGACAGGAAATCGCCTTTTATAACTAGAACTAGAAGAAGTATTACCGTGAAATCTTTTAGCCATGGTGCAATCTGATCAGGTTCTATGTTAGCTTTGAGATATTTCTGACCGGCAGTTGTCTGTATAATAAGAAGAGGTGCCTGATCCTCTGTAAGCCCAAAGTACTGCCACCGAGATTCAGAAACATTTATGCATCAAATATTACCGTTATCTTCAAAAATAGAAAATAAATGAATAAAGATATATGGAAAAGTGACTACCTGGAAGGCACCTTGACTGGCTTCAAGATCGCCTAACAGAAAGCTTATGCCTTTCCCTTTGTATAGCACAGCAATATCCTTATAATTTGACTGGAAAGCACCAAGCTCTTTGCTGAAGTTCACAAAAAGCATGGCCTGTACAATTGAAATACTTTAAGCCAACACTCAAACGTCAAAGGTAACAAAATAGGAACTTACGAAGAAAAGTTCGCATTGCTACTAATATCATAAAACTGCACAAAGTTTGTTCCCTGATGATACATCAATTATCATAGGAGGTTACAGAAGTGAATCAAAGCAGCAATAACAACTAAAATTACAACTATAAATGTAAATTTTTTCTGAACTCTGCTGAGAACAAGATTAGGAGATGAGTTGGAACACAATCTCAACAGAATAAGTGAAAAATCTTGCCAATAAGAGAAAAAAAATCTAGCAGTGACCATATTAATAGCGGAAACCTCTACAAAAAAATATGTTCAAAGAAAGAGTTCTTATTCAATTAGCGCACATTCTAAAAGAAAAACAATAATTCTAAAATGATACAATATCAGAATATTCACAAATTAATGCGCTACACATTCTCCATGAGCATTATCTTGACAATCCAGTCCGCTTGTCTTTAAAACTAAATCCTATGACCACTAAAAGAGTTCAAAACTTGATACTGAGTATTTGATCTCAAAAATGACATCAGAAGCTTGAAGTGCATAGGAGTCAGTAAAAAAAGACCACTTGTAAAATTACTCCCTCAATGCAGATCATACAGAGGTTAGCCTAGGATAAATATAATGTTTCATTTGAAGTAGTCATGCTCAAGTACATAAATTGGAAAAGACTACGTGCCAATGTAAACCATAATCATAATTATGCATGGTCAAGGCTTGGAGAAAAAGAATTAAAGTACCTTAGCATTGGGACTCTCAAAGAATTTGTTCACGTATGGATGATTGCTTGGGTCACTGTCAAAAATAGTCAAAAGAGGAATGGTGGCTTCTTCAATAAATTTCTCCATTGCATCAACTTGAAAATCCTGAAATTATCATTGCAGGCCAATGTTACTGACAAAAAACCAAAAAGTAGAATAGCTTCCAAAATAAAAAAATTGACTGGAAATATAAAGGGAAGTTTAAGCAGTACATGGAAATCAACAAACAGTTCATCGAACGGCTTAAGCAAGCGAAGAGTTGGCTTGTTGACCAATTCACCCCGAGGGAGGAGCTTGGCATCAAGAGTGTGACTAAAATCATAGTCAGCCCGCAACTTTTCTGCTAATGTCATAAAACTTTCAAATTCTTCCCCAGAGAATTTCTGAAACACCCCAACCTAAAAGGATAGATCCATGTGTTTAACAAAGAAACAGAGATAGAATACTGATAGAATACTGGGAAAAGAAAGGTATCTACTTACAACATAAATCTTTTTCTCATCAGCAAGATTGGCAGCATCTTCCACTGATTTGATTTCAGTAGATGGAGGACCAACTTGGTTCTTCAAGTAATCAACAATACCATCTGCCTCACGAGGACCTTTGTATTCCTGAATGTTCTTTCCTCCATTTCTTAAGATCTTAATAGTGGGGAAACCTTGAATCTCAAATTGAGAAGCTAGTTCCCTGTTTGCATCATCATTTGCGTCGAATTTTGCCAGAACTATTGGAGGGTCATGGCTGCTCAGTATTGATGCAGCTTTTTCGTACTAATAATAAATCAAGAAGAAATGGATACAAAGTCATTAGAAAGATAACATAGAAACACGAATGTGCTCAACAGTGTTAAAAGGAACAAATAAAATATGGTGAAAACTCCTTATCACAGTGCAGAAAGGTTAGACTCTACCTCTGGGGCAAGTGCCTTACAGTGCCCACACCTGGGGAGGGAGGAAAAGATAATTAATTAGAGGAACTCAATACAATCAGTTCTAGTAAGTAAATTCAGTATCACAAGTATCATACAGTAAATAACTAATTAAAAAACAATTAACATTATACCAAATGGAAAAAATTAAGATCTAATTGAAAACTTATAAATCTACATTTCAACTTTCATTGAACTCTGAATCGATCATCAGATGAAGAATTAGGCCAAAAATTAGGATATATCATGTGGGATATCAAACCCATAGAAGAGAAACTAATGAACGGCTTGCATAAAAATTCTCATAGAGTCGAGAATGGAAAGGCTTTCACAGTCAGTAACTGCATACCCCCAAAAAAACAAAAAAAAATCTCGTGAATGTAGCATTTTTATCCAAAAGAAAGGTAAAGAATCATCAATCGCATATTTGGAAAAATTCAATCTACACAAAAGCAGACACCCAAAAACATATGTGCGCGCAAATCTAGCAAATTTGAGCATAATCAGATTGAGATAATCAGCTTACCGTCAACAGACTCAAACGGAAAAAATAAATTTAAAAAATCAGCACTACACAATTAGTGACGAAAAATGTACAAATCCTAGTGCAGAAAATAACACCGATCGAAATTACTGAATCCCATCTTCAGCTCAGACAGGGTGAAGAACGATCTAAATTATAAATTTTCCATTTTCCACGTAAATAATAAATAAAGCAAAAATTAATATCACTGTAGCATAGAATCCATTAAGAAAACATGAAAATCACAATTACAAAAATCACACGCATCTATATACATACCAAGGAGCATAGAATTCAACGACGATGAAATTGTGTTTGGACACAGTATCCGAGAAATTGGAATGGTCTAAAGTCAACACCTTCTCCCCTTCCTCCGCTGCAAATGCTGATACATTGAACAATGCCAAAAGAGAGACAGAAATCATCAAAACGCCACTCCAAACCCTAGTGTCCATAGTTATACACATTCTCTCTGGACAAAGGAGATTTGTCTTTACACAGAATCGCTTTGATTGTTGAATGAGAAATGCAGGATAAGGAGAAGGGGTTATATACTATTGATTCAATGATACCACGTCGATAGGTGACATGGCAATGGGCGATTGGATGGTGGGACGTAGAGATCGCCTTTAGGTCATGCACAATAGAGAGAGAGATTTAAGGAATCTAATTGGGATTATGTCCTAAAATAGTGAGTTAAAGATTGATTATTTAAGAAAGTGGTTTTATGAAAAATGAATTTTTTTTTTTTTTAGAATATATAATTAAAAAGTAGGAAAAATAACGAGTCAACTTGCAAAATAATTTCATTAAAAATGTGCAGTTAAAAATGATAGTCGAATTAAAAGTGAGTTTGAGAAAAAGTGTTTTTTAAAAAATCAATTTCAAACAAGAGTTTTAAAAAAATCAATTTCAAACAGGAGTTTTAAAAAAATCAATTTCAAAAATGACGAGTCAACTTGCAAAATAATTTCATTGAAAATGTGCAGTTGAAAATGAGAGTCAAATTAAAAGTGAATTTGAGAAAAAGTGCTTTTAAAAAAAATCAATTTCAATATGAAAATGGGTGGTTCATGTCTACAACGTAACAACGTATTATTGGTTTTGTCTAGCGATCCCCCACTTTTATAATGTCGACTTTTGAAATTACTTTTTTTTTCCTTCCAAGAAACAAAACTCTACAAAAAAAAATTAATTAATCGCGAAATAAATAAAATGCGGAACTCTGAATTGCTCTTGCACATAGCTTATTCGAAATCAAATTGGAGTGTTACGACCCCTTCGAGGTGGCCGAGTTGGTGGAGCAGATAAACATGGAGATCGAAGGTCACGAGTTCGAATAATTTGTCAACACTTTCTCGGTTGAACCCGTCGTACCATGCTTGTCTATTGCGATTTACATCTCCTGTGTGGTTTGTGAGTTACTGCACATGGAGCGAGGTTTGGCCAGTGCGCATTCACCGATAGCGACTGCGGGTTCCTACGTCAAAAAAAAAATAAAAATTTGGGAGTGTTACAACAAATTTCACTTACGTAGGCATTGAAGAGCATTGTGAACATATTAGCAGTTGACATAACAAATTATCTGAGAGTTGTATTCCTTAAATTTCAGGGTTTTACACAACAACAAAATTCGTTAAAAATTGAATATATGGGACCCAAGTCCTTGTCCCTCTTGATCAACCAACAAAATCGACTCATCGATGGATAACAATCAGCCTGCAATACTCGTTACTCATTTATCCGATTTATCGACCATACAAGTTTGTTTTTGACTATTTCAGATTCATAATTAGAAAATGAGGGCTTATTTGGCCCATAATAAAATCTGATTTTAATTTAAATCAAAATCAAATAATTTAAATCAATCACATCTTTCATAGGTCCCACATCTCTTCAACCACACATTTCAAAAACTTCTATCACAATATACTAAAAATCTGATTTTAATTTACATCAAACACCCTCTAAATATTGTATCTTGTGAGGCAGTTTTGGGTTTTGGTATTGTCACAAATTTTTCCTGTCGTTGAGAGTAAATTCTCTATTTATTCAATAGTCATGTAACTTACATCTTTTGGGTTGCCTTGAAAAATAGGAGTTCAATGCATGTTTACTTCAACTAAAAAATCTATTAAAAGCTAAGTCAAAATTAACAATTAACTTTTAACCACACATTTTATGAGATTCACAATTTTTCGACTCACATTCCATCAACTTTTATCAGAATCCACTAAACATCATATTTTTATGTGAATAAGTCAAAAGGCTATATTTTTATTATTATTTTTATATATTTTTGTCCTCACTATCATGTTGTTGTTTAGTAACTAATCCAATATAGTCTACATGAAGCTATCATTTCTTTACCATCTCTTTTTCGTGCTAGTTCGTAACACTCGCATGGGTCGGTAAAGAATATTGTTTCTTCCTATTTCTTTAATGCAACTTTGCTCATCAACTCTTAAGAATTGTATTGTTTATATTCATTCAGATCACACATTCGGGATGGATCTCCTCTTTGCATTATTTTATATCCAATGGAAGTTAGATCTTCATCTTCATGTGAAGAGTCTCACATTTTCAAGTTTGAATTTCATAGTAAAGAAATGTAATCAAATGAACAAAGTGACTAGACATTTGATCTCAACTTGAAATAACATAACGATCGTTGGGCATCTTTTCATATTCAAGTAGGGCTGTCAGTGGATCGATTCGGTTCGGTTCCAAAATTTTCGGGTATTTAATAAATGGAACTGTCGGGTCTAAATATAATTATGAAACCGTTCGGGTTTGGTTCCGTTAAATTTTTTAACATTTACAGCAATACTACATAAATATAACTAATTACATTTCATTTGTAACTTTTACAAAATATGCTAGCTCCGTTGCTGAGTGAGTTGATCCGCATTTTTTTCAAATGAACTGGTTTTTGCTCATCTCACTTGAAACTTGAAAGCAAGCATGGCTTGACTCTTCGGTACTTTGAACACAAATTAAGGATACGTCGGAATCAACGCTCGTGAGATGGAAAAGTAAGAAAAAACCAACTTATGCACAGGCCAAGTAAGAAAAAACCAACTTATGCTTGGGCTTTGGATGATATCAGAGCTTTTTAGGTGCATTAATCGACTTATTCTATTCCTAAATAACTTTTTCAATTACATGATGTTGAGTTCAATATTATCATGTAAAGCCACATATATGTATACTAGGTGAAAACAACGTGCAATGCACGTTTGCTTAGTTCATATTTAATTTATTTGGTCGAGAAAAAATCTCTTATTAATAAAGATGTAATTGTTTTGGGTAATTAAATAACTGTTGATGTAATTGATAAATAATTACACGTGATATATTAAAAAAAGAGCATTATTAGAATCTATGGAATGGTCCTATGAATAAACATAGCTCAATAGTT
>CAIGRS010193941.1:0-14777 GCA_903798395.1 Fraxinus floribunda | reverse complement strand
TCCAAAACTAGTTGTCCTATATCACAGTAAGAACAGAATGCTGGAATTTACGAAGAGCAACACGTCTCAACTTATAAAATGTAAAGGAGTTAAAAACAAGGTTTAATTTACTATGCCCAGCAATTAAAATATACTTAAATAAATTTTAATATTAATAAAGATTAAGATACTTCATGACATGGATCTGTGGTCCAATGGCACATTAATCCATCCGTTGTTGTACAATATTCTAGTTTTTAAATGAATGAAATTATAAATGAGGGATAAGTATAATGAATTACACTAAACGAGATGCTTGTCAGTCCAGATTCAATCCACATAAATTGAAAATGATCACTGATAATAATGTGAAGGGTAAATTGATACTCGAAGGTACGCCTTAAACCGTATCATGTTCTATCTCTAATGAGCTTTATAGGCTAGAGTAATTGATAATTAGATTTAGTCTTAGGGAAATTATGATTATCCTATAAAGGCATAGACAAATAAATCTAAGATAAATTGAACTTTTAATTGCATCAGATATATGGCCTATTTTATTCTAATACCAACATACGACTTAATTAATAAATAATCAAACTCTTATTTTTCTTTGAAATCAATATGAGTGGCTCAAACTTTCCAACCCAATATCATGCAACCTAACTAATTTAAATTCCTTCAATAATGTAACTACTAAAGTTAATTAGAAAACTTGCGACAATCCAAATCTTACAAGATTAAGGATCTATTCTGCCCTGATTAAAATAGATTAGGATTATAAAGTATCTAATAATTTTCACAGTTCAATAACTTGACAACTCCAAAAGATAAACCGATAATTTACCAAATTACCAAGGTTAGCTACTTGATTATATCTCTCCCATAAATTTCTTGAAATGGCTAAAATTCGCTTGACCAAATTATCTTTTTTCTCGAATCCATAATTCTCTATTTAATATGAGCTTCGAAATGATTTTGATATTGATAGAGTAATTCCCGCCCCCTTAATACTTGATTATTTTGCCAATGTAATAAATATATTAACGTCAAAATTTATTTTCAACTTAGTCTCTCAACATCTCAAAATTATTTTAAGTATCCAAATCATAATCCTTATTATCCGATGATCCTTCTCATATCTAAATAATCTTGACTTGACATATTCCTGTATGAAAATATATTTTCAATATTTCCAATCTAGTTCGTAAACTTTGTACTTGTGCATTTAGGGTCCAATCTCGATTTTACGAAATATCACTGCAGTATTATCAAGACTTAAAATCTAGATTCTTAATTTTTTTCATAATTCACAGTTTAGTCCTTAAACTTACTATAAATAATTAACATGCAGCATACTTTTATATCATTTAAGTCATGAATATTATTATTTGCACCTTAATAATATTTTCCCTACCAATGATTTTTTTTTTACTAAATTGCACTAAAGTCCTTGAACTTTCTAAAAATATACTAACAAATCTGAAAAGCTTCTTAAATTGTATATATGCTATGTGTCATACTCTGTAAATTTTTTGGGGTTTTACAGACCAAGATGAAGTTAGTCTCGCAATATCGACCTAGCTAGAACAGAATCAACATGCTCTAAGGGAAACAAATTGACTGAGCTCAAGAAACTAGGCTGAAGAAACCTATCTTTTCCGATTTAACTAAGATAGGAATCGTGGACAGGCCTGAAGACGACCACTTATCAAGGGAGGATACGAAAGACCTAAGTCGATATGGGAATTTTCCTTATAAGTGGTCGTCTTCAACGAGAGATTGAAAAATGCAATTCAAGGGAGAAAATCATCAAGGAATTCAAGTTTTAAACATTGATTGTAAGAGGAAGAAGATCTTGGTGCAAGTTCATATTAGGGCAAACAATGTAATCGACTTGTGATCCTTTATTCTTTTATTCAAGATTTCTGTGATGTATTCATAAATGTGTTGGTTTTACTATGTGTTTGATGCATTGAATTAATGGATCACTAATTTGATGATTATGTGAGTCTCTTACAAATCGAGAGGTGAGTTCACTACACAAAATAGACTTTTTGCAGCGGCATAAAACGCTGCAAAAAGTCTTTTTCAGCGTTTTAGTGTGTGTTGCGGGGGTTAGTGTTGCCGTTGAAGGAAGAGATACAGCAACGTTTAAAAAACATTGCAAAAAAGTCTTTCGCATCTTTTGGTTTTGGCAACATTTTGCAAACGTTGTCGTTATTGTTTTTAAAATTTTTTTAAAATTCATTCGCATTTTTTATATATACCTTACTGCGCTACCTGAATAAATATCCAATATATAAAGAGAAGTGACAAGATATCAAAATAAATATAAGAAATCATGATTAAAATGGGAAAACAAATTCTTGCATTGAAACTAATTAAACCATGCTAGCATATACCTTGTGCAATATTTCACTCCATTATACATATTTTTAAATATCAACCCAATATCAATAACATCTTTTCCATCATTCATCATATCACTCACAAAAGGTGCAATAATTCATACAAAACGTTGGTACAGTACTCTGTTTGGATTGATATTCTGTAGCATCAAAAAAGGAGTTACTGCAAAAAAAAAAATGAAATGAAGCCCATGTTTGAGCCTCATGGGAACCAGGTACCTCGCATAGCCTTATACCATCCATTCCATCTCCCGTTGAAGCATCATTGCAACAATACCACATAACTCTACTGTGAACCACTTGAAGCTCTGACAAAAGTTCGCTAACATTGCAAAATAAGATGTACTCCTGTTTAAGCAAAATTTATCAATATTTTCATGTTTACTACTATGTCACGCATTCAATGTAGAATTATTTCATAGCCAAACAAATAGCTAAACCATCGCTGGTGCAAATTGACAAAATTTATCTAAACAAGGAGTTGAATTTATAACAATATATTGATGATCAACTGTTCCATACTTACAATATATTTGGTTGGTGACTAGAGGTGACCCTCCTATTTTTGGTGAAGTATCAAGCCCGCATGTCTGGGTATTTTATATCACCATATTTTTGGTGTAATAGCATACATGTTCTGGTCGTTAAGTATCTATTATTCTTAGATTTGATTTTTGCTATTATGATTAGGTGTATAAATTGTGTCAAGTTAGATGACATGACTACGTTTTGATGAGGGCACATGCCCTTTAACTCTAGCATCGTGGGTTTTCGAAAACATTTTCAAAATTTGTTAATCCATCAAGTTTCGATGAATTTTCAAATCTTTAATTTTTAATAGTAGAAATTCGATTACTTGTTGAGAAAAATCACACTGATGGGATGGATTAATTAAACAAAATTGAACGATTATAAAAATAGTATACTAAATCTTATCTAAACTATCCAGATAACTTAAAATTAAATCATAAACAAATTAATGATCCTAAAAGAGAGAGTGCGTGTTTGTTTGTGAATCAGAGATTTCTTGTGAGTGAAGTTTCGTATTCATTTGAAAAAAATAAAATAATAAGAATAAATATCGACATCTTAGTATCTTACCGCATAGTTAAGGAATGAGGTAATTTTTTAAAATTAATATTTGATGTGACATCTAAGATTTTTATTTTTATTGGCCATATTTTTTAAACTTTTTTGACATATATTTTCAATTTAATACATTTTATCATTTATTTTATTTTATTTTTTCACAATCTTAATTCGTATTTAGCAAGGAAAATCTCAATAAAATCTCAATCTTAATCTTAATTCGTTTTTTTTTTTTTTTATGACTTGACACGTCCTCTTCACATTTTAACACTTTATAAGAGATCATAACAAACTTTCAGAGATTGGAATATAGCTTGATGTGTCTGGAAAATCCCACTGAGGACTAAAGGGAAGGTCGGTATCTCGAAGTATGATGAAGAACCACTTATCCTTCTACCCTTTTAAAGAACTAGGCATCCTCGGGACCCTAAACCCTCATCGGGATGAAAGGCAGGCAAAGCAAGTAAATTGGGAGAGTTGTTTTAGGTCGAAGACCATCCTACATAGGTCGACGTATGGCTCAATACCTAGGTATCTATAGGCAATAAAGAAATAAGTTAACATCCTCCACCCATTTGACACTAGCTGTCCCAAGCACATATTGTACTCTACCATAAGTGCCAGGAAGAAGAGATGCAGAGGCCACCAAAAACCCCCCTTTAAAGAATCCTTGAAAATGACAAACTCCCCATCCCGAGCCATGACCATTCTATCCCCTTGCTCGGGCGACCTAATGGCACAGCTCGGCATTATCCCATATTCCCGAGCACTTACCATTGCTAAATGCTCCTTAAAATTACAAGCCTGGTCGGGGTATGTGAAAGGGATCGAGTTGGCATGAGCTCGAGGCCGGATATTAATAGGGATGGCCATAGGAATGATTTATCCTCTATGGTCCTTAAGTGTTGTTCCTGAGGATAAGGATGAACTATCGCTATTGCTACTCGAAATCCTATCTTAAAGCTAAAACTATTCTAAAGAACCAACTTAAGTTCTCGAGCTCTTACCTTAATACTCGATCTCGAGAAGGACAAAAGAAGCTACTGAGAGTGAAAAAGTGAAAAATGAAAGGGAAAGGAAAAGGGGGTATTTATAGCCCTCTTGGGAGAAGGCCAAGAGTAGCCTCCTCAGGCCTTGGATCGTGCCACATGTCACTCATCCAACATGTAAGTTTTAACCGCCCTTTTTAACCTAGGGCTGACGTCATCGTAACGCATGCCCTCGAACTTGTGAAGGAATCTGGGAGAATAGCACAACATCGAGTATTGCGATGACATTGCAACTATACTCAAGTTTCGAGCATGGTTGCACGGGGGCCAGTGATACGGTTAAAGTTATGCTCAAGCGTATTAGACTCGACTTTGTGCTTAGACAAATCGAGCATAAGGACTACCGGGGGTTTTCTTTTTTCAATTATGGGACCCTAGTCCTCGGGCCTTGATTGTCCTTGGGATATTTCGAGGATAGACCCTCCTAAATGCCTCCAAAATCACATCGGTGGTCCTCGAGAAGTATATGGTCGAGCATTTTCCTTGACCAACTTCCTAAGGTATGCAATAATTGAACATTGATAGTCCTTGCCCCGTAAGGACTCTAACCCTATTCAATTATCAATACCCGAGAAATCCTAGGACTGAAAGGAGTCCCCATCCATGAAACATACTTTAAGGAAATGTAAGACTTCTAGTTTTAATCTAACACTAACTCCTATCGTAAGTTATTCCTAAAAATAAGGTGATGAGTCTTGCTAGGAGTCTACTACTACCTATCTTTATAAATATGGGGTATTGGATCATTATTCAAGTACGTTTTTACACACATATTTTCAGCATATACTTTCTTTCTCTATTCTCTCTTTGACTTAAGCTTCGGAGGGGCGAAGAGGGCACACTTCGACGCCTTTGTTTCAAGTATCGAAAGATCTCGTTTGTGCTTGGTCTCAGTCGTCAAGCTCGAAATTCAACAGGTGCGATTTTTGATAGTATCAACACCCAAAGGGAAAAAAAAAAATTAAATAGGGTACAATAACAAAAAGTTAACATGTCGAGAGGCCCACATTTTCCTACAAAAACTCGCACAAATCTTATTAACATTGGAAAATTGATGACACCTTCATACATTAGATAGCTGAGAAATTGGTTCCTTCAATGGGTTGTTTGCAGCGATGGTTGATTGAGTTGGAGGTTGTTCGCGAGGAGCGATTTAAGGTGGTGGCTGTCCCATATAGTGGTAGCGTTCAAAATGTAGTAGTAATTGCACACTAACCTGATTAGAGGAAGAAGATACAAAAGAATAGGCGTTTAAAATGGGAAGAACGGTGGTGATGTTCGAGAGAGAAGAGAGCGATTTGGGGTTGGAGGGTTTCAATCGATTTGGGAAAGGGAAATTTTCTGCGTTGAATGAATGAGGGGAATTTAGGTAGTTTATTAATTTTAATTTAAAATATCTATTTTAAAACTTTTATTCTCATTAAAGGGTAAAACAGCAAAGTCTATTATGAAATGAATAATGCTAAAAGTATATTCTCGTACCTTATATGACATCCTCTTCAATATGGAAGAAATTTGGACAGCAATGTGATTATTGTTGTCAAAATTAATGGTGTAGATGTAGTATAAATATTGATGTGAACGACAACATATATGTAGCATGATTAATTATGAAATAGGCTATTTGATCCAATTTCCACTAGATTGAATAAATTACCGCACATAGATTAACCTTTTTTGCCACTAATATATATATTTGTTTGGTATAAATAAAAATTCATATTTTAATATAAGTTAAAGTCAACAACTAATTTAAACCACACATTTTATGAAATTCACAATTTTTCAACTACACATCTCATCAATTTCAATCAAAATTTACTAAAAATTTGATTTTAACCCTCATCAAACAGTGGTTAATATATGAGAAACCTTTTAAACTAAAATATTATCTGAGAATATGAGGATGGATTTTGGATATGGTTTGTTACCAAAAAATAAAGACATGGAAGTTTTATGAAATTAATGCAAAACAAATCATAAAATAATCTCGTTGTTAATTTTCAAGCTATGACGGCTTGTTGTGTTGCTCATTTTGTGTAGTTCCTTGATTAGAGTTGTGCTTAACTAGTAAATAGTGACCTAAGCATGCAATTGGTATGATTATATGCTGGCTTAGTTCATAAACTATTATGCTTTCTTCAACAAAACAATAATTCCTTTTTAGAAAAAATAATTATAAGGTAGATATTTTAATGTCAAGTGGTTCTAAAATTCAATCTTTCATTGTTGGCTTCTCAATGCTATAGAATAAGTGGATTTGCACTATGAAATTGAATGGCCAGCTTCATTCTTTTTATGAGAATCTACCTTTATTTATGCTTTTGCAGTACCCACCAAGATAGTTGCGCGGATTCACTTGATGGGCATTTATAAAAAAGTTGAAAATGTTCAAATACTTTTTATGTTTGAGCTTTTTTTAGATTTAAAACAAGTCAAAACAATAAATGGCATTACCGACATATCTTCATCTGTATTTTCCTCCGCAACATTTTTAGAGGTCAATGTTCGTACACATGTCGAGACGAAAGTAGTTAATATTTTATCATACTAGACTATTAGTAGAGTTGTTTGGTTTTTCCTTCACCAAATCATTTCATTGTCCACGTAAAATATTGGATTACAAGTCTGAATTAATAGAAAAACTCACAGTCCACAATGGATTTTTATTTGATGAGACTTTGAATGCTGTAATAATTTGACAAGTTGAATTCCACAAAAATATCTGCCCTTGTATTCTTCACGAAGGTAATGCAGATTGAAGAAAATTTGCTTCATAGTTATTTCTTGAAAATAAGGCCGCAGATTTCTTATTCTATATAGGATCTTCAATATGCATCCCAATTTTTATTAGTTTTCCCTCTTAGATTGGTTGCAATTTGATTTCCTGTACAGGTTAATACTTATATTCCTTTTAATGAAGTTTCTTGTATTGTCTACCCTGATACTCAAACAGGGCGGGAAACAGGCCCAAAAACAGGGGTTTGAGTAGCATTATACTACGATTTATTATTTCTTCAGTTTGCCAGTTGCAAATACTTTTTACTCAATATTGTTCTGTGCCCTCCGCAGGTAACCGAAGAATGGGTGATGGAGGTCGAGCATCTGTCCCTCCCGAGGGCAAGAAGTCAAAATCTGACATCCTACAACGGGTTCCACACTCAAAACCTCCGTTCACGCTCGGTGAACTCAAGAAAGCCATCCCTCCCCACCGTTTCCAGCGATCTATTCCTCAGTCTTTCTCCTATGTCATATATGACCTCACCATTGCCTTTCTCTTCTTCTATGTGGCCACCAAATATTTCCAAAACCTACCTCAACTTCTCTGCAACCTAGCCTGGCCACTCTATTGGATGTGCCAAGGTTGTGTACTAACTGGTGTTTGGGTCATTGCCCATGAATGTGGCCACCATGCGTTTAGCAACTACCAATGGCTCGATGACACTGTTGGCTTTATCCTACATTCTGCTCTCCTCGTCCCATATTTTTCGTGGAAATTCAGTCACAGGCGCCACCATTCAAACACTGGCTCCCTGGAGCGCGATGAAGTATTTGTACCCAAAGTCAAGTCTGAAATCCGAGGTATTGCCAAGCTTCGGAACAATCCACCTGGCAGAGTTATCATACTTCTTGTCCAGCTAACTTTAGGGTGGCCTCTATATTTACTGTTCAATGTCTCAGGTAGACATTATGAACGTTTTGCGTGCCACTATGACCCTCATTGCCCGATTTACCTGGACAGTGAGCGCATGCTGATCCTCATTTCTGATGCTGGGGTTCTAACTGTCATTTATGGGCTTTATTGTCTAGTGGCAGCTAAAGGACTTGCTTGGGTTCTTTGTGTTTATGGTGGTCCATTGCTCGTCGTCAATGGATTCCTAGTTTTGATAACTTATTTGCAGCATACCCATCCTGCGCTGCCTCATTATGATTCCACCGAGTGGGATTGGTTACGCGGAGCTTTAGCAACTGCTGACAGAGATTACGGGATTCTAAACAAGGTATTCCACCACATAACAGATACTCATGTAGCGCACCATCTTTTCTCGACAATGCCACACTATCATGCAATGGAGGCGACCAAGGCAATTGAGCCAATATTAGGGAATTACTATCAGTTTGACAGGACACCAATTTTTAAGGCAATGTGGAGAGAAGTCAAGGAGTGCATCTATGTGGAACCAGATGAGGGAGACCAGAAGAATGGTGTATACTGGTACAAAAACAAGATTTAGAAACAAATGCCGGAAGAGATTTTCTAGGCTATTGTTAGTGAAGATTTTTGCTTTCCTTTCTGGATAAGTTAGATTAGTTTGCTTGTTTAAAATTCGGATAGTATTAGTCGTAGATGGATCAAATTTCCATGTTAGTTTAGGGATGTTGTAAAGGGAAAAATTTACACGTACTCCATTTAAGTATATATATTTCTATTATATATTCCTTTTCCTATAGTTACTCCAAGATCACACATCATGCTAAATTTATTTCATCCCAAATTACAGTCAACGGAGAACTATCGACATGAAGAAGGTGTATTTGGGGTTAAAATAATTTCTGAAGTATCAAATTGTTTACTTAATTTCATTAGAGAATTCGGTTTCCCAGTTTCCAGAATTGGGTATCTCCAATTTTCTTGTCAAATATTTCACAATTGAAGTTAATATAAAGAACATTTATCTTATCCCAATCTTGACGCGATTTTTTTGTACACCTGTACCGTTTTAAGAATCTGAAGGTCTCTACTATGTGAGATATGTGTACAAGTAACTACATCAAAAGTTTGATATTTTATTTTTCTAACAACCGATCGACATGGTGGATATGTATGTAAAAAATAAATTCTTGTCTAGTGAAACGAAGCATGTCATTATATTCTATTTGTTGGGACAATTTTATTTTTTTCCTGGTATTGACGCATTCTTTTTTTCTTTCTTGTCCGTGGTTCTATAGTTGAACTATGGTGTCACTTACGAAATTACAAAAACACATGAATGTGTGATATTTCATAATCGAATATGTTGATGTGTTTGAATCTGGATGTGTCCTACCTATGAATGTCAAATAATTTGTGTTGGTTGTGTGCAGGCTGGAGGTATAGAGAACATCTCCGTTGTGTATGAAGGTCTTGTCCTTCCTTCATCGGGCTTTAGTGAGTATTTGCACTTTCGTCCTCCAACTTTAAATTTCTCATAACTTTGTCCATTTTCGTTCTTTTTCTCCAATTTCGTCATTTTCATCGATCTTTACCTAGCAAACACAATTAACATAGAATTGAACCATAATTAATCAAAATCTCCAACAAATACTTTAATTTAATGGTATAAATAAGTTTGCAAAATACACTTATCAAACATCTCAAACTTGAATATTTGTTTGTTCTCAAGCAAAATAGAGTCTAACTCAACAAATATTGGCTAGAGAGCTTGTAGTTGATCTCAAGATTAGAATTTATGTGTCAACACAATGGATACCATCAAAATCACATAGTTGGAATCAACATCTACTTATCAAATGCAAAATTTGTCATGTGTGTGTAATATTCATGTAGAATATCATAATTTCATTTTTGGTTCAATTCCCGAACCTCAATCATCAACTTTCTCATTTCTTCGCTCGTGAGATACACACCCTCAAACTCATTCTTTTCACTCATTTTTTCAAGGTGTGATCTTAGTTAAATTTAGATGATCCTAATCCTCACTCTCATTAATTTGGATAGATTTCATCGGTAGCAAGTTAACACTTCAAAAAATAGTAATTCTCCTATTTTTGAATGCCTCAACCCCTAAGACTTAACTCGGTTAATTATCTCTTATCAAAGGTATAATTCTTTCAAACAAGTGTTCGGAACTTAATTAAAATATATAGTGCATCTTTTGTTTCATGCACTTACTTTTCCAATTATGCTATACGTATTTTGTTTCATGAACTAGCTTGATCACTTTTTGAGTTTTCTTTTTGGAATTTTCAGTAGGTGTCCTTATTGTGATCTTTTATAGGATTGCTTTCATTCATGAATCATGATAGTTACACACACACACACTATAATTAGTTTCATGCCCCTTATTAAACATTTATTCTTAAAAATTGATCTTTAACGCAATATTTTTACCTAATTTTCATTTTATTGGCCTTAGACAAGCCACACAAAAGTTTCACACATGAAATCCCTATTTATCTCAATGCTTCCGTCCACTAGTTCAATCATCTCCAAAATATCCTAGAATTAATTTACGAATGTATGTTATAGTGACTTGTCTTGGTTTTAGCAACTAAATTTCACTGTATTCAACATATTTTATCATATAAACGAAAACATAAGTCTCATGCATTAGTTAAGATAATAAATACCCTTATGACTTTTGACCGTTTCTTGAAATTTTATTTCAGTGTTGTCACTTTAACATGTTGCCAATGTGATTGATTCAGTTTGATGAGGCATCTAGAAAAGCAGCTTATTTAAAATTGGAGGTTTCGAGTAGGAAAGGAAAAATATTTTGACTAATATTTATATTTGTGTTCATTGGCCGGACAATTGTGTTTAACCATTTTGGGTATATAATACAATTGTGAATACAACGACACGATGTTGATTCAAGTATGTTACATAAATACTTGAGAGAATCCGAATATACTTGAATTACTGTTGAAAAATGAGTTTAGGATATAAAAGGTGTAATGTTATTCTAGTAGAGCTACTATATATCCCTAACAGGTTCATAGTACTGGGAGCTCTAATATACTCGTTGATCATTCAATCTATTTGTCGTATGATTTTTTGTGAGATAGACCTTGAGAAGTACCTAACAATTGATATTTACCTCTAGATTGGGTCAAGCACATCATGCATGAGTAGGAGATGTTGGAAAATAATATTGTGGGTCATTCATGTGGGGGTGACCCGACCGATAAGACAATAAATAGGTTGGAGGGAATGGATGGAAGTTGGAATTCAAACCTTCAACTCACCATAGCCTCTCTTAACTCCCCCACAAAACCTCCAATACATTGTGTTAAGAAAAGTGGAGAAAAAAAATACAGATTGCAATGTGGTGAAATTCTATTGAGAAAATGTCACCAAAATTGAAAGGCATCTAGAACCACTATTTTGGCATGAAAACTTACAAAAATTGGCATTTAGGTTGTGGTTAATATTTCCTTTGATTATGATTGAGATTGGAACCATTGGAGTGCAAGAAAATTGTAAGTTTGGAGGTTTGAAAAGCAAGGTAATTCAACCATTTAAAAGAACTTGAAATTCATCATTTCAAATAAGCATCTTGGACTAAAATTTTTGTTCAAGTACGCTTCGATTTCTTACCACATAAATTATGACAGTTACTTATATATATGAATCTAATTCACGAACTTCATTTTACTCACTAATTAACAGCATATAGATTGACTATTGCCGATGTGGATTTAGGACATATATTTGGACAACAAAATTTGGTACAGTAAAAACAATTTTTTATTCAATTAATATGTAGATATTATCAAATACATTAGAGCAAATACGTATTAGTAATTTAGTGGATATAATGTGTAAAAATCGCTAAACATGAAGTATTAAACCAATACTGGATGTCTTAAAACTTGGAGCTTTCATTTAAAATATCTAGTCAAACCAATTTTTAGTTTAAAAAGTCGAACAACAATGTTTTTTTACTTAGAAGGCCTAAAGATATCAAAAAATGAAAATGCACTTTGTAAATGACTAAAATATCCTTTTATACAAAAAGACATTATTACCATAATTCCTTTTTCATATTCCTATTTAGCCCTAAATCAATTTTGGGTTCCATTTCTTCTTGTAGAAGGTCGATAACTCAAATTTTCTCCTTTCCTTATCATCATCTTCTCCCTTCCATGAAATCCTAAAATCAATTTTGGGTTTCTTCTTGACTGGAGGCAGCCTATGTGTTAAAAATCTTAGATTGCTTGAATTCAAATTCTATGTTTTTTAGCCTCTGTCTTGATAAATTTGCTAATATGTACTTGATTTCTTGAAAATATGATTATTTGACTTGAAGAATCAATTGTTCATATCCTTGGGTTCTTGGAAATGAGGGCCATATGCATATAATCGAAGTACTTGTTATATTCATTTTTTTGTTTGTGGGTGCCCATGAAGGTTATTGGCATGATTGGAAATGCCACTGCTCTTACTATCCAATGATGGTGAATGTTGGAGATTTGTTTACATTGATCTCGCCCAAGCTTGCAAGCATTGTTACAATTGATGATATAAATTTTGATTTTAGCATTATTAAAGGCACAAAGTTGAACCTCTTCTTGCATAATACAAATTGCAGTGGGTTTCTTGGAACTGTTGAAGGTAATAATTGTACATCTTGTGAATGCAATAAGTGCAAGAAAAACGGTCATATACCTGTTCCACTTGCATGGGCCAAACAACTTGTAGTGATCTGTAATCTGCGAAATATTGTTGTGACATGTAGTTTTAATATTTTGTACTTATTTGAAGCAACAAAGGATTTATTACCTTTTGTAATTGATAAGTGCACTTTTACACATTTATTTCACTGTCAAAACATTGAAAATTGTTAATTAATATGTTGGAATATAGCTTAATTCTATGTAAATTTATGTTTTGCAGGATAAAGTGATAAATGTAACTGAAATAAAGAGAAACAAGTGAAAAAGAACCAAAATAGAGGAAAACAAAAGTTCGGGGACTAATGTGAAAATACTCTAAACTTATTTCCAACCTTGTGAAGAAGATTCGAGAGTGTTAGAGGTCATTGGATAAGGAAAGGGGTCAAAGGGATAGAATACAGCCAAAAATATTATCACATATCAACTTTCAAGGTGAAAAGTTTTACATCAGTTTTTAGCTTCATATTGAGACCTTTTTTTGACTTGGTAGACGTTCGAATTGGGAATTGACATCTGAAGTAAAGTTGTAGGCCTTGAGTTAGTTTTCTAATGCATCTTGAATTACCTCAATTGGACATTAAGAGAGGAAGATATGACCAAATACTGAAAACTGTCCGTTGAAAAGACGTTTTAACCATACTGCATGGCCATTTGTTCCTTGCAACTGCGAGGATTTATACCATGCAGCCGTATAGTTATAAAGAAATTCCGAATTTTCAAGTTTCCTTCTATGACTAAAACACTTATGGTAACTTAATGTGGCACAATTTCTTAACCCTAAAAGACCTCATAACACCTCATTCTTCATTATTCGTCATTCTTCCATTGATTTTGACTCAAGAAACTCATAAAGAACTAACAATCTTGGTGAAGCAAATAAGCAATTCAATTGGACATGGTGATTTCAAATCTATTATTTAATGTGATTGATCTTTTCTTGCTGAATAATCTTATGACTTAGACTTTTATTTTCATTAATTTATATTGAAAGTGGTTTAATAATTACTAGATTTTTCATGGATTCAGTCATGTTTTTTTCATTTTTTAATCAAACTATTTATTGAGTTTCATTTTCAATTACTTGTTGTTGAGATTGGTNGTTTCATTTTCAATTACTTGTTGTTGAGATTGGTTTAACAATTATTAAATACTTTATAGATCCAGTCATGTTTCTTCTATCATTAGATTGAACTAATCGTTGAGTTTTAATCTCAATATCACTTTATTGACGGATTGATTACTACCTTATGCTTGATGTATATGGTCGGTCTTTGATCTTGCTCCAATAAGATTTTGCGAATATGTCATAAGTCTAGATTCTAGGATTACATTTATAAATTGAATTGATTTTCACGATATATCTTTCGATTAGTGTGCTGGGATGAAAGCATCTAATTGCTTTATAAAAATCGAATAATTGATATGAATAATCCAATCCAACTGAGGGAATTCCGATGCTTCACTACCTCAAATTATTGATTTTAATTTCTATTTCAAATATTAAATTTCACTGTACATTGAAGAGAATAATTCACTCTTCCTGATCCTTTGAGCATTTTTCATCTCCCTGTGGATACGATACATCAAAGTTACACTATAACTATCGCGTTATTCTTAAGGTATAATCAAATTTTGGTGCCACTGCAAGGAAGATGTTAGAAGAAATTAAAGGATTAAATTGTGAAAGGGTAACTTCGTTCCTTTTCTAATCCTTTATTTCAGTTTATTATTTTCTTTGTTATTCTTTATTTTTTCTTTATTTTTTTTACTTGTGTTTCATGAGCAGGTATCAAGGCAAGCGTGAAAGATCTGTTGAAAGACCTTATATAGAGTTTGAATCTCTTTTTAA
>CAIGRS010193938.1:0-16061 GCA_903798395.1 Fraxinus floribunda | reverse complement strand
TTGTTAAGGGTTAATGAAAATTTAGGTATTCATACTGCGAATTCTCCCCTTCCGTATTAAAAGGGGCTCGCCACAACCGACCTTCTTTTATAAAACTCGAAGAACCAACACAAGAAAAATTCCTAAAATTACGTCTAGCTGTTGGATCATTTTTTGGGATCAACACAATACATACCAGATTTGCAACTAGCAGAAATATCGTATAAACATATTCCGGACACTAACTAACCGAATATTAGGCAAGCTATTATAAATCAAATAATTTATTAATTACAATAAAACAAAACAAGTAATCTAAATTGAAAAATTAATAGAATGAATCGAGGCCTGTGTTCACAGTTTCTTTAAAACAGATTCGTCCCCCCACCGTATGTGCTTGATGTTTAATTCAACGACTGTTTCCCATTATACAACGGAAAATCAATAGAATCTAAGCACTCCAAATACTACTCCGGTGAACTGACGTAGTATTTGAATACTATCACCAAGATCTTAATAGAAAATAAATTATGTATGCAAATCGGAAAAATTTTCTTTTTCTATGCAGAAAATAATTTATATTCATGTAAAAGTGGAAACTTTTAAATAAACAATTATTTACTGGTTAGGCAGGGTGTGACATATATCATTGATGACTATTAAACATATCGAGAGGTACAATTTGATTGTATGATTCTTCAAGTTTATAATTTTTTGTGAATTAAGCGATAAGTTTTACGCTTCTAAAAAGTGATAAGTTCTACAATTTATCTCCCTGAATGTTGAAATTCTACTTAAAACAAAATTTTCAAAATAAGCTATGCAACTTTTTATAATAGAAGAAAAGTCTAAACCCTAGTATGACCAATACAACTTTTCTTCGTACTCGACGCATACGTGAGTGCTTAGTGGTTAAAATTCAAATGGTAATTAAATTTTACAAGTTTTTTGAAGGGTCCTCGAAGTTATGAAATCATTATTACATGTCATTATATTTTAAAAAAAATTGAATGATCACCGAAATTATCAAATCTTCATCTCATTGGCCATTATACTGTTAAAGTTTTTCGGATGATCATTGAATTTATCAAATCGTAATCTCACTCATCACTCAATAACTCATCGTTTAAAAATTCAACAAACTTGCTGGTGTTACGACAAATCAACCAAAAAAGTACTTTCATATACTCTATCCGTCTCAATTATATAAGCTGAATTTCTTTTTTCTCTTGTCTCAAATATATAGACACATTTCCTAATGTAGAATATTTTGTTATGTTCCTTTACCAATATACCCTTATTAAATATTCTCCGCTTATATGCCAACTTCTTGAAATCATTCAAANCATGGAACAACTCTCATTTATTCTTCTTTTTCAAATTCTTTATTAATTCCAACAATAATTTATTTTTACGTACTGAAAATTAAATAGGGGTAAATTAAAAAATATTTTGACAAAAATTAATTTTCCAATGACATTAAAAAAACTTTCTTAATCCGTGTGAAAAAAGAAACAAGCATATATAAGTGAGACGGAATGAGTATTAAAGACACTTATAAAAATGCTATTGGATTTTAACATCCGCATATTTTCTTTTGTTTATATATATATTTTCTTTTAGCATTATTTTTTGTATTGCTTTTCCTCGTTAATCACATTTTTTGCAAGTCCATCAAATTTTTTTAACGGTGACTTATTGAATTATATATGAGATAACAATTTAATAAGTAAAGGCCAATGGAAAACATTATGCAAAGTTCAATGACATTTGAATTTTTAATCCCATTTTTAGTAGATAGCACTCAATAACATTAAACGTTACAATCAATAACATTTAGCTTTTTTCTTTTCATATTGTCCTATATTCTTGGCAAACAATTACAGTTGCATATTTTCACTAGGAATAAATAGACCTTTAAAACCAAACATAATTCTTTTCATATAATGGGTAAATACACCCATACTTCCGCATACAATAAAATTGCATTGTAAACACCCACCCCACCTCACCAGTAAACTATTGCAATCTTACACAACATATTGCATCTAGTTCAACTTTCCCTTCTCATAGATAACAAATGTCCCCTAACATTTCACAGGCTAAAAAAATGTTTGATGCAGGACTATCTTTATTGCAAAATCTGCAACCATTTTTTATCATGTCGTCTTCAAGGAATAAGGCCTCTTGAGAAATCAACTCTTTTTTTCCCCGTCTAGGAAAAAGAATGGATAATAAGGGATCACTCAAAATATACAGACTGCAGCCTCCATCTAGCAGCAACCGGAAAATAGGTTGAAAGTACAAAAGAAGATCTTCAAAAAGCTTTGGTCGAGAAATTCTCAACAGTTAAATCATAGCAGCTTGCTGGTTCTCCGCCTTGATGGCCCTCCTGGGAAGAGCTTCATGATCCATCCCAACACCCTTTCCACCACCTATTCAGGGAGAAACGAATAATTATAAAGTGGGAAATGGGGACAATCATTTAATTTGATTAGTAGAAAGAACTAACTAAACAACAGAAATAATGTTGAGACTAATAATCTTGAAGGCATATGGAACAAATATGTACTTGCTCCTTTCCAACTTTGACCAATAAAAAGAAGATTTATTTAAAAACTTATTTAGTTGCATAACTTGTAAGTAAAATTTTCAAGCTTAGCTACCTATCAAAAAAAAATTCAAGCTTAGCCAAACATGGCACAAGTATAGATGATTGAAGGGCAGAATTCTAATTGGTTCATTACCTCGTCCCCTTCATCTGCATATGGAGTTTTATCATGCGAAATGCTAGCATCTGTCTGTCTCACCGGGATATTATCATTTGCCATAGTTTGAGCTGTCAAGAACTCTAATCTCTGTGTTTGAGCTTCAAGCTTCCGGGTCAATTCCTTGTTCAATTCCTTCATCCAGAAAAGACAAGGTGTAGAAATAAAATATGGATAAAATAACTTCACCTAAAATAAAGTAGCAATACACAAGTGGAAAAAGAGGCACCACGTGGTTTGTGGGGATAGTGTTTATTGCTTCATTTTATAAAGCATACTGATATAATGTTGGTAAAAGCATAATATAAAACATGTCCTCCGGAACTCTCGAGACAACCACATCTCACGTTTCTGAAATGAACTGTATGTAAATGGAAAGAAGAAAGAAAATGGAAGCAAAATTTCCATTCACAGAAGGTAACTACATTTTTCTTTCCTTCTTCCAAACCTTTTTCACTAATAGGTAACATGTCATTTTCCTTTCCCTTTTTTCCCTCTTCATAATTCCCTGAATAAAAGCTAACTGAAACTCATCCAACAATGGATTTTTACAATTACAGCTCAGTCAATGAAAGCAGCAACGCATTCAAAAGTATGAACCACAAATTCAATCAAATATTTTTTTCTCTCTCTCATGGAGCTACTTCATTTTAGAGCCGTCCGTGACGCAAGCAAGTGAAAGTCAAATTTAATGGTTTCTCAAAAATATGCTTTCAGGATACAGACTTTTAAACATGGATGTATATTTACACAAGAAACTGAAAGCCCCCGAATGCAAATGTGCCAATCAATTATTTAGCTTCCCTAACGGTAACTTGTACCAAAAATCAATTTCTCCTCTCTAAGAATAGTAGAGAGACTAAGAGGAAAAAATCACAATAAGGGACCACTCAAGATGAAAATACCATAAGCTTAGAGCTTTGGAATGATTCTTCCAAAAATCAAGACTCTATCAGCAAAGTAGAGAGATTAAGAAAATTTTCACAAAAAAGGATCACTAAAGGTGAAAATACCATAAGCTTAGAGCTTTGAGATGATTCTGCTAACAATGCTTGTGTCACCTGATCTTTCTCCAACGCCAGCTGCAGTTACAGAATTTTCCAGAGCTACTTTTAATTCTTGAAAGATAAATGTGAAAAATACTAAAATGCCATGAAATAATGCATCGTGAAAAAGATAAACTGGACAAAGTAGGAATAATAAGTTCCGTAATTCCAAGGCACAGAAGCTACCTCGGCAATTAGTGTATTAATGTTCTGGATCATTCTCATCTGATCAGAAGGAATACTCAAAGAGAGACCCTCAATGTTGAACGGACCATTTTCATGCAGAAATTGATAACTGGAGGCATCGTCTCCAAGAGAAGCAGCGCCATAACTTTCCATGTTTAAGGCCTCTGTGATAGTATCAGCATCTCTCTCATCAGCTGACTCCACCATATTATCTAATATTAGAACCATGGGAGCGTAATAGAATCTTAAGAAGGTGAGGGTTGTCCATGCAAAGAAATGATTGAAGAAAGAGCTCAATCAGATAAAGAAAGAAATGTGAATAGTTGTATGTTTTGGAATGCAAATGGTGAAAACCCATTCATTAGGTCGAGTTTATTGATATATCTTTACATGCTTTTAAATATAATAGATATTCTATAAACCCAAGGAAACATAACCCCAATTTATCAAAGAGTACAGTAACCAATGCATCAGGTATGGGATATAGAATTTTAGGAGCACTCGTATTTATGTCTCATATGCTTACATTTGCATACATCCATGCCACGAGGTCACCAACCAAATCATCCATTACCATAATTTACCGTACCAACGTCTAAAGATGTAATGTATATATTGTTTGGGAGGGAAAACAGAAGATGGGGAAAAAAACCATAACCAACAAACTTATATCTCCACAGATACCCCCTCTGTTGAAGGAGAACCCTGCTAGTAGCAATAAGCAAAGTCAAGAATTACAAAGGTAAGTGTTCTTTTCCAATACCTTAATTCATCATTTTTGCAACCTATGTTTTCAAAACCGGACCAAGGGTCAAAATGTCGAATAGGGTTGAACTCGGGATGAATCAGGGGTCAAAAAATAATTAATTAAATACTTATATACATAAGTACAATTTAAGAATAATATTATGGTTAAATTTTCACATCACTATTTCAAATTAAGTGCAAATTCATGTTTGTTATTAGAAATGTTATTATTTTGCAATTTGATTGAACGTTTCAAAAATTAAATTTCGTTCGTCCAATTGATTTACCTCAATAAAAATAAAAATAAAAGTAAATATTTAAAGCTAGAAAATGAATGATTTCAACCAAATTGGGTAGTGAAGACCTAAGAGGTGAAGTGTTCCGCTGGAATGCAATTGCTGGGATTTTGTGTAGTCCCACATCAAAAGTGGAGAGTTGGGATGTGAGAGAAAATGGCTATAATATGAGCAGCCCATTAGGTTCAAGAATTTGCGGACTTAGCCCTTAAGGTGGCCAACTGTTCTGAGAAATTTCTGAGGATTTCAGTTCAATTTAAAAAATAATAATAATAATAAATAAATAAATTGTGAGAACTAGGAAACTCGGGACAACCATGGCTGGTTTACCAGGGTCACACAGTTAAACCGTTTATTAGGGCTGGTTTTTTTACGGTTGGTTTAAAATAAACAGTAAAATGACATGACCTGACCGGATAGGTTTCTGGTTCGTTCTCGCCTCCCTATTTTACCGGTTGAACTGGCCAGTCCAGTCCGATTTTGAAAACAGCATCAGTAAAAATGTATAATAAGTTGTTTGTGTGAAATGATATTGACTCCAACAAATGACTATGTCTACAAAAGATGTATGACAACAGTAAAAATGCTTGTTTGTGTGCAGTGATATTGACTCCAACAAATGACTAAGTCCACACAAGACGTATGAACTCATATCACATAATAATATATAAACCTGATAGAAATGTAAGAATTGCATACCAAGATCCTCTGTGGAAGTTGATACATCTTTTGTATTAGATGGACTCTTAATGTCCAATGATTTCCCACTTGTAGAAGCTTTCCTTAATTTGGACTGTAAGAGCTTCTTCTCTGTGCAACATGAAAGAAAAAAATCTTAAAATGTTGACTGCGTCACATATGTCCTGAGAAATGGATACACGTTTGCATCCAGTACCAAACCAGTAATGCAAGAGAAATCAAGAAGAAATGGCCTATCATATATGTTGGAGAAATGTAAGTCCCCTAGGACAAGAAGACCTATCAAGATCAAGAATGAAATGATAATTAATATTGAAATGCCAAGGTCAATGAAACTCCAGAAATTCTCTAATCAATAACCTAAAGTGGAAACTTGAACAAATAAGGTCACTTGCCTAAATTTCTGTTTTCCAATTTTAAGGTAAAAAAATAGAAAATGTGTTTTTGTTTTCCTTCCCAAGTCCCCGTGAAGCATGAATTGATGATTGATTACTATCTTATAAAGTAGAAGATCTCCAAAGAACGTGATTAAGAGTGAAAAATGTGACTGGAGTTTCAGTATCTTTGTGGCAAAGAATGTATGCGACTAAGAGCGAAAAAGGAAGCACAACTTCTGATAGGAACATTGAAGAAAGTCACGAGACAAGTATGCATTCATCCATTGGAAGAAAGAAACTTCTGATCCAAGAAGCTAATACATCATGACACAATATGCAACTGGTAACCTATTATAAATCCATCTTCCCAAAGACAAATTCCTTAATATCTCCGACTCAGGAGGATCACCAACAAACAATGACATTTCCTGGCAAATAAGACCTTCTTTTAATCTGTGATACTCCCATAGATATCTTGCCACCCTATTTTCTATCATAGGAAAGTAGCTAGTACATTAGATAACTATATATCGGGATTCCAACTTTCAAGATACTTTTGGTTTTGGGCATGAGAAGATATTTGTTTAAATCCCTCGTTAACAATTGTCAACAATGTCTACTGGGAATCAGTTGGTATCTGGAGTTCTGACAAAAAAGTAAGAGTTTATGGGATTTGCAACTGAGATATTTACAGCATTTTCCTAATTATCTTCATATCTTTCTCTGTGGTCAGTTCCCAGATAAAATTCACTGTAAATAAAACATTGTTTTGTGCGAGCACAGTAAACATTTACCTTCTTTTAAAGCATCAATGGTTGACTGCAGATCTAGGCGATCTTTCTGAAGACTTGACATTTTCGTCCTGTGAGCAGCAATGAAAATGCATATTATAATATAGAAAATCTAACTCAAAGAAAGCTCACAAAATATATGTCTTTAAGGCTAATTTGATTACTTTGTATCCCGTTCCTGCATTCGATGACATTGGAAAAGGAAAGAAGGCCAAAGGAGTGAAAAAATTGAGGTAAACTCAGAATTAAAAAAAGTTAAAGAATTGGTATCACGGATCTATTGACAATCAAATAATCAAACCTGTAAGAAGAAATCTCAGCTTGTGAATTCTCCAACTGCCTCTCTAATTTTAGCTCATTAGACCTCAGTTGTAATGCCTACAGAAACAGAAGAGATCACAAAATACATAAGAGGAAAGGATAAGAACAGATATAAAATTTGGTTCAAATGAGCTATCAAAAAGAAGAGAAGAGAGGCAGCCAAGCATCTGAATCACACAAGGTCTGCTTTCTTGTAAGTTGCAACACAGCTCTATCTCCATCATAGTAGCGTACAGCAAGCATATAGAAAAATGCCCAACACTGATGATAATCTTCTATGTAAAGTTATTAAAACTAATGATTTCAGATACATCACGAAATAACTATTTCCTCTGTGACAACTAGTGATACCATTCATTTTATGTGTATGTTTTCCTGTGTGACCAGGATGCGCTAATATTTTTATGTACATAAGCATGTTTTCATAAAAAACCGCTACTTGTTCTCTAAAAGTTGGCTTGCAGGAAGCCCACTATCCCACCACAAAATAAAGTGCACGTTCAAAGTGCATCTGACAACTGACAGCAATATATCATCTGCTAACTAATGGGAGGTCAGGCAGAAAGAAAGATTTAAGTCCAATAATATCACGATTCGGATGAAATTTCATGCAACCTATGCAAATTATGATGTTTTCTTAGCATTTGAAAATATGATGAAAATTCCAAGTAGTTTTGCATCTTAAAGTAAAGGTATTTCATGTATCAAAAAAGTGCAACTTGTAAATACAAAACAAACTTTCCATGAAGTTATTCAATTTTTCTCACATTATTTTTGACTTTTTACAAAAATAATTTCAATTAAATTTTTCCTCATTTTATATTCCAAAATTTACAAAATGGGACTTGACATGATGGGTAGCGTCACTTTCATGTTAGGAAAATATTGTAAAAATAGGACAAGCCATGTGGAGTGGCAGCTGCATATCCCTTGAGTGCTACAAAGTTAGATATATAAAAAATATGACACACCACGGCATGTCGAACATGTTCGAGGCTGCTTGTTCGATGCACGTCAAACACTGACGCTCCACTCAAAGAGAAGTGTCTGTGATTGAACAGAGATTGCTTCAAGAGTGGCACTTTACTGCCACAGGCTGTGCACAAAAACCCCGAAAATAATGTCCTTAGTTTACCTAAACAGTGTTAGTTTACCTAAACAGTGAATACTCCAATAGTTGGTCAAAATGGCCAGGAACGGGGTCATATGCTAGCATACCATTTTGCGTAACATTTGGAACCTGGTTTGCAATTATGAATATATATAATCTCAATAGAAACAATAAATTTCAGCCATGTTTGACAACCATTATTTGAAAAAAAAAATTCTACGTACTCATTTTCAACCAGACATTCAAACAATAAAATATTCTGCACATAAACCCAAAATTTTCCCCATCTTTTTAACCACACATTCTCCTAAAAATCGCTATTCAAAACATTGCTTTTTCCAGCCTATCAAACAGGGCTCAGTAAAACTGGATTGCATCCCTATCAGCCAACTTAAAAGTATACATACATAACACGGAGAAACATACACAAATGATGTCTAAACCTCTAAACGTATAGCTTGAAAGGCAGATGATCTCAATTTAATTTATAAGTCTGCCCCTGGAACCTTCTCTATTGGACTGAGATAATTACGTCAATGAACCGATAATTTTCAGCATTCTCCCCTGTACAATTTGCTACTAGTGATAACAACTCAACAAGATATTTGGTTATGAATTACCTTCTCTTCCAAACCAATAACTTCAGAAGCCAACAGCTTTGCACGTTCATCAGCCGCATTACATTCGAGCTGGGCATTAGCATATTCGATTTTCACAGCTTCAAGTTCCTTCTGCAGATAGTATGAAATACGTGTTAAGTCACCCACCAAATTATCAAAACAGAACGGAAACAAGTGGACTATACTGAAATAAATAAAGAAAATATGTGCTGAAAACACTATTCAACCATGCAACCACCTATATGCAAGGCAGAAAAACTAGCATTTTACCCGAGTGGAGGGTACAGGTGTTGCCAGCCATGTTCGACTGAGCTTCTGTAAAAACTTTTGGCAGCACATTAAAGAATATTACATCATAGTAGATTGCACAAACTTCATTTGATTC
The DNA here is from genome assembly GCA_903798395.1 of Fraxinus floribunda. Classification (NCBI taxonomy): domain Eukaryota; kingdom Viridiplantae; phylum Streptophyta; class Magnoliopsida; order Lamiales; family Oleaceae; genus Fraxinus; species Fraxinus floribunda. Next base: position 6,735 of record CAIGRS010193938.1, on the reverse strand, counting down.
TCCACAAAAAGATCAGTATGCTTCAGCGGACAAGAAAATCGTTTTTTTCTCTTTGGGCTCGTAATAAAGAAATTCATAGCATCTGAGCAGATAGATATCAATGGACTGACATCTAAATAATGCATGTCAAGGCACAATTCACCATGCTAAGTGGACAAACAAAAATGTTACCCAATAGAGCAATCATAATATGCATGTGGGAAGACGAAAATGGAGCATGGCAATGAATTACGAAATTAATAAAGAAAGGCCAAATTAAGCAAGAAAAAGCACAGATAATAGCAGGTCTAGTTGCACAACACTAACCACTTGAAATTTGATTTCTGCCTGTAACTTTTCCAGCTCAAACTTTAGCTGGTTGACAATGCCTCCCTGATGAAAATGAAATGAACTATAAAAACCAAGACGCCATGCCATCAAAAGAAAGAAAAATGCTTACATATAAATTTTTAGTTGTCAGCCAGTTCTGAACACAACCAAAAAGAACACAAAAAAATTAGCCAATTGATGTCAGCGATATGTTTTTTAGAATTCAATATTATCATTCCACCCGTTTCCAAATATAATATTGAAAAACCCAGGTTTAGAAAGCATCCCCAAAACAACAATATTAAGCACTTGATATCAGTACTGTCCAAAAAAATTCCAAGACATGCAATTGCAAGTTTTGCAACTATCAATTTACGATTTATGTCCATCTTTTTAAAGTTTAGAAACCATGACATATGTAAACATGTTTAGCATTAACAAAACCTGCTGATTATAGCTATCTGTCAAAGCTGAGTTTTCAGCAGCCAAAGACTCTGCTAAAGTTCGTGAAGCTTCCAGAGTTCGTTGCAAAGAAAATTTCTCTTGCGTTAAATCTTCAATATGCTGCAAAAAAAAAAAGGAACAGGGGCAATCATTTTCATGGACACTATCTTATAAACTTCCCCACTTTTCAAAACCCTGCTACAAGCATTCACACCTAAATCCACCTGAAAATAATCCAAAAAAAATTTATCCCAACATAAATTGGATAAATAGAGCTCGCAGCAGTTGTTTTCCACACTCGCTCAATGTTAAATAGAAATGAAATGTTCCAGCACATGAATCACATCTTAGTACAATTTCATGGCATCGTTAAATACCATGCAAACTATTGCTTGGTTTTTACGGATATATTAAAATAAATGGGAACAATGCTTAGGCATGGAAACTACAACACGTGAACTAATTTGAGTGCTTTGGGTTCATCTGTAACTAAACAGGAAAATACAGAGAACTGCTATCAGGACAGTTTTAGCATTTTGCATCCAACTAATATCAAAGGGCAATGGGTTAACAACTTTCACATATAGTACTTATATATTTTGATCCAAGTGCGTCAAACACTTCTTGCCATTGTTAGAAAGATATCTTGAAAAAAAAAAGAAGAAGAAGAAGAAGAACATTGGTAGCTCAACATCACTCTCCCAAGAGGAGCTAAAATATTTTTGACAAAATGATCAATAACAAAAACATTATGCCCCTAAAAGGATTTTCTGAGATTCTGTTATCTTAGTACAGAAACATTACACCACAAAAGATTTGAAGTTGTGAAACTCTGAATATCTTATTATAGATTCATAAAGTTGCAGGAAACTGACCATCAGGCCACCAAGCTTTAATTTTGACAGTAAAATCAGCACAATCATGCTCCTAGATATCATGAATTGGAATTAGTCATTCAAAAGCAGCATACAGAGTTATATTACATTTTCTAGGCAAATAAATACGCTAAATGCAGACCCAATAAAAGGATTCAAAACATGGATAAGCCAAAAATTCTAATATTCCATATCATCCGACACATTATAATCCTCCCCTTACCAAACAACGATATCATAAAACATACAGATTCTAGAAGAGCAGTTAATGGAAAACGCCAGGGATTATGCTATTATTTTTAATAATTTTCTAAAAAAAAAATCACCACATATGTAACCTTGTTAAGAAATACATCATAATTATCAAAAATCTCAACTTCATCTTAATAAAAACCAATGAGCTAAAAAAATAAATTCTCCAGCATTTACTCTATTACCAAATTACAGCTGAATGGGAGAACATCCTGATATAAAAATACCAGAAAAAGGGCAACAGAAAATAGCAGTAAAAAACCTGTTCCAAAGAAGCAAAGTCTTCATTCTGTTTCCGTGAATAAAAATCATGTTTGTTCTCCATGCTATTTTCCATGACATGATTGAATAGGTCAACCCCATTACCAGCATCAACAAAGGAATTAGCAGTGTTCTGAGGAAAAGATGATCCCAAAGAGTCCACAGGATAAACCTTTGAACTAGAGTCAATTTTTGCCGCTGCAAAGATGGGAGGGGATGCTGAAGGACCTCTTGAGATGTTGATGGAATCAAGGAAAGATGGGCGGGATCTCCTCGAAGTAGCAGGTGGAGATGGTAGTGCATGATGAGATGAGGTCTGGGTATCAGAACTAAAACCAGCATATCCATGGCTTTCGGCCCATGGAGATACGTTGTTTGTGCTACCCACACGAGAAACAGAGTCACTAAACTTGTTTTCCCCCATGAATGGAAACTTTTGCCCAACTTCGAAGGTAGAATTTCTAACGTTTGTAGCAGAATGAACAGAATCTATGCCATTACAGTAAGAGCAAAGGATAAAAACCGAATAAACAGAAACTATGACATTACAGTAAGAAAATGGGATAAAAACCAACCAACAAATCACTAGTAATTTCTGAAAGGATAGCAGGAGGGCGAGGGAAATATAAATAATGGATATATTGGTCTAAAATACCGATATTACCTTGGTAAGATGATGATGTCATGTTGCTAGCCACGCGGTCATCATAACCTGACTTGTCTTGCAGGAAACTACTGAGTCTGACTGAATTTTCGGGAAAACTATTTTTTTCTAAAACAACAGAGGTACCAAAATTATCAAGTGAAAGAGCCTTCTTATGGCCTTCACTGGTATTTGACTGTTCGTCTACCCCATAGTAAGTAGAATGGTGAAAAGTATCACCCTTAAACTCCGTACCAATTATATGAGACTGCGCCGGAACAGAAAAGTTGACATCATTGTTCGCCGAAAAAGAAGAATTGGAAAGTGTATTGTTAGTAGAAATAAAACCAACTTTTTGGACGCTATCAGAATCCCTGGTCTCATTCTTTGTAACAACAGTCAACGATTCTAAAACGCCTGCACCAGCTGCATCAGAAGTGTCTGCTCCATTTAAATCTGTAGGCCGAACAAATTCTGTTTCTGAAGGTTGCTTCTCATTTAGGACACCATTAGGAACATCAAGTTGACTCGTGGCTGTAGCTTTCTTAGCCTTCTCCGCTGCTTTCTTACGGCGAAACTCCTCTAGCTGCAAGGAACAGAATTAAGATTTTATACCAATGATGATGATAGCAGCAGTAGTAGTAAAAATCATCATCATTACAATGATGATACAAATAAAGTAATAGTTTGCACTGACTGTGAAAACAACAGCAAATAAATGGTATGCACTAAATCACTAAAGAAGTAAACCAACACAAATAATGGGTCATTTTCCAGGAGCAAAGAGACTCAGCTAACGAAAGAAAAAATCAGCAAAGATTAATCATGGAGAGGAAAATTGACACAACCAAATATTCCAACCTTGAACTTGCATCTCAAAAGCTGTTCTTAATTATTGAAAAATGAAAATAAACTACCAAATTCAATTGCATGAATTATAAGGGTAGGCCAGTAATAGTCAGCGCACAGATAGCTACAATTCACACTCTACCTAGCATAAGACAAGACCACCAAGAGTACGCTGCTTAGATTATTTTACTATATGTCCTGTTAAATTTTCTAAATAATGGTGCTCGTAATCTAAAATGTAGACAATATAATTATGGCATCTACTAATCTTTACATAGGTGATCACTTTTTATGATTAAAAATGGTCGTTTTTATTTCGATTTTTGCCTCATGATAGTCAACAGGACATTGACTTGGATTTGGATCACCATATTACGTGTTCCGATTTGCAAGTGTCAAATCACATACTGATCGTACCAATTCTCAATATGGAAGTTCATTTCTAATAACTCGAGGTAGATCTTTTATGTGGATAATTTTGCCTAACATGATTACCTTTAAGAGGGTGACAAAAAGGGGGGAGAAAGGTGGAGAGCAGAAATTTCAGAGTTTTCAATAAATACTCAATGTCACCGATGGCTTGCAAACCCTATCACTTTGCGCTGAATACATAATGGACCTCAGGCATAACACAACATTTGTGACTTCTCTAGAAACCACTTCTAATAATCGAAAACGAACTACCAAATTCATCCGTACAAAAAAAGAGCAGTTCAGTATTACTCGGTGCATAAATAACTACAATTTAAAATATCTACCTAGCAAAAGATGGGGTACACCGTGAGTCCGGTTCTTTATATTACCTTACAAGATGAGCAATTAAATTTTCTAAATAATGATGTCTGTAATCTAAATCGTTGACAAAATAAAGGCAGCACCTACCAATCTTCACGAAAAGGTTATTTTACGATTTAAATAAAAGATCTCAATGCAACAGTTTGCCTTATAATAGTCTGATCTGAACACCTTTTAGAAGGTGACAAATGAAGAAAATGGAGAGGGGGTAAGGAGTACAAGCTTCCGACTTTTAGTAAATACTAACTGCCAGAAAATGGCTAATATGACCTATCATACGCTTCATATAAAATGCACCTTTAGATGGGTTCAAAAATCTTTGGGCCGAACATCTATGCTACACGTGTTATTCTTCTTGGTATTGGACAGTGTGTGGTTTTCAAAGCACATCACTTGCAGTTTATACAATATGCAACACAGGCATAACACTTAACTTGTGACTTCTCCTGGTATACTCGCCATAATGGCATCCTTTGGCAACCACCACCTAATTTTTTTATTAGATGGGATCTCATATCCTTGAACCTAACGTGTATGCAACAATTGCTAATTTTCTTAGCACTGTAATTCAACAGAAACTAAATGGTTCAAAAAGCCTATCATTTGATTTGCACTTCATGAATGAACCACAGACATAGTGTTACACTTTGGACTTCTCCTCGCACACTTTACCTAACAACATCCTATTGCAACAACTACTAATTTTTGAATTGTATGAGCTCTACCATCCTTGCAACCAACAAATAACCTACACCTGTTATTCTTCCTAGTGTTGCAGTTCAACAGAATCCTTCTGAAGCAATATCCTAAATTCCTAATACTATATACATTGATCTAACAAACCAACTAAATACGTCTACATGTTGTTAGGACATTAAATATCATTCCACCAAATGGCACCTGACATTTGCATAGCTTTTCAGCAAGGGTAACTTCTAGTTGCCCCCAAAATTTAGAAAATTTTGTTAGATGCCATTAATATTTTAAATTTTGAAGAAAATCACTTCTGCAATATAGAATGCTTCTTACTTGCAGCAATGTTGAGAGCACCTTAAACTACCTTACAATTTCCATAAATATTATGATAGGGTCCACGAGGTTTGGGCACATTACTATGGGTAAGTGGTAACAAACTAGTATTTGCACGTCTTATAAAGAAAGAACAATGCATAGTATTGATATCATTTTCTAGCTCAAGGCACTTATTAACATCAAGATCCCATGGTATAAATCAATGAATTTGATAATGGGAGATGTTTCTGTGATATTTGGCACCAAATATATTTACTTCCCTCATATGTATATGTACACAACACCCGATCTTCCCTTCTCTCTATGGACAAAGAAAAATATGATCCTAAATTCACCCCTGCCATCCAGACAAGTCTTTGTTTTCTAGGAAAACTAGAAAAAAAAAACAAGAAGAAGAAGAAGAAAAATACGAGTCTTCGCTATCAAATTAAAGGCTAGGGTTATTCTAATAGAGCTTGTGATGTAGCTTAACAAGGAACGCTAAATTTGGCAAAAAAAAAAAATGTGATTAAATAATGTAAAAATCTTCGCATGTATCCAGGTTATCGGCCATTCGACATCCTTTATTCCCAAGAAAGTGCATTCCCACAAAATAAGAAGAATGCAACCGGGAAAAAAAAAAACCCTGTTAACTAATAAAAATTAAAAAGAAACATAATCGAATACCTTTTTTCTGCCAGCTTCCAAATGATCTTGCTTTTTCAACACTTGCGCCGACGCCATTCAAAAATTCCTTCACAGCAAAATTCTAAACCCTTAATAAATCCCCATCTACAAACCCCACAAAAAAATTAAAAAAAATGAAGAAGAAGAAATCCCGCAAACAATCAGATCAACACATATCAATTTGAAGATATATACAAATGATACGTATCGATCTGTATTATATGGTCTACATAAATATAATAGAAATGAAGGCAAATGAAATTTTGTTCCAGGAATCAAACGGTGAGAATAAAAATTTTAAATTTGAAGAAAATAGAAGAAGAAGGGCCAATCTGATCGGATAAAATTGGGTGAAAGAGAGGGAAACAGATTTTACGGGTGATGTTTTTTCTGTAATTTTTAATTTGTTTGTTTGTTTGTTTGAACATCTCTCTCTTACCAGCAATGTTTTGCTCGTTTTAAGTTTTTTTAATAGCTTATTAGCACAAAACGTCCCTACGTTTGACAGTTAGTGTACAAAACGTCCCAAAGTTTCATTTTTTTACCTTTTCGCCCCTATTTCAACGTTTCAGTGTGGAAAACATCATTTTCACTATTTTTCAATGTAAA
>CAIGRS010193936.1:0-12082 GCA_903798395.1 Fraxinus floribunda | reverse complement strand
GCTTGTGTGATATTTTAAAGTGACGTCCCTTTCGTATAATTAAAAAATATGTATCAATAATATTACTTCATTGTAAAAATACGATATTTAATATTTTTTTTTTATTTTGTATATGTCGCGAATAAGAAAAGTACAAGTAATGCTAAAAAACATATCCCGAACCTCACCAAAATTCATATGTGATCAACAAATAACCATCTAAGCAACTGACTTCTTCATGCAAGGCAGTAAGGGTGGAAGAGAAAATAGATCTGTGTTAGCTTTTCACTCTTTCACTTTGCCCTTTAACTTAACTATAATAAAAATTTAAAATCAATAAAATATTTTAAATTTATAATTCTTCATATATACATTTATAATAATAATAAAAAATTGGTGCCCTTACAAAGTTGAGTCCCAATGCGATCGTTTAAGTCGTGCACCCTCAGTTTATTTGCAACTTTTTCTGCAATTTACTTGTATTACTTTGATTTATTTGCAACTTTTTCTGCAAATCTAAGAATTAGAAAATTAAAATATGGGTTGAAGATAGCAAGCAATGTAGTTTGGTAACTTTGACATTTATCCAGTGGATACAAATGAGGTATTTGTACTATCAAGCTGCCTATAGGCGTTGGGGACGAAATTCTGAATTTTGTATACGACAACTAGATGATTGTATCCTTAACTCGAAACTTGGTTTGTTTGTCCAAGTCATTGTTGGGGGTCCAGACGAGGCCATGGAAGGTATAGACGGGATTGATTTTCCTCGTGGTGGATTGCAAGCAAGACAAGCATGCGAGAATACTTCAGGTGGCTAGAAACAGGGGCGGACGCAGACTTCAAAGTTAGGGGAGCACAATCGAATTTGCAAAGATGTTGAAAAAAATTTTACAATAAAATATTTACATCCAAAAAAATCATACCTCATGTAATTTTGCATCCTAAAATTTACACGGGATATGACTTTTTCAAATGTAAAATTTTGAAATTTTTTTATGTCATATTCCATAAAATGGTGAAAATTACATTGAGAAATTTGTATTGCAAAAAAATAATAAATGTTAATGAAATAATTGAATTTTTAAAAAAATACGAATTAGACTTCTTTCTTTAACACTCACGTTTAACGTATTTTACACTATTTTCGATATCTATTTGGACTATTCGATATACCTATAATGTATTTCTCGAAATAACCTTTGAGATGACATAAATAATTTGTATATTCGATTAGCGTACGATCGTAGGAGAATTTTTAAAATTAGCATGTTATCGAAATTCAAATTTATTGTGATTTTGCCCATATTTGATGGAGATTAAAATCAATTTTTTAGTAAATTTTAATAAAAGTTAAATAGTTATGGATTCCATAAAATATGTTATTAAAATTAATTGTTAAGTTTGATTAAGATTAAAATTTAGATTTCAATCGTTACCTCGAAATTCAAATTTATTGTGATTTTGCCCCTGTTTGATGGAGATTAAAATCAAATTTTTAGTAAATTTTGATAAAAGTTAAATAGTTATGGATTCCATGAAATATGTTATTAAAATTAATTGTTAAGTTTGATTAAGATTAAAATTTAGATTTCAATCGTTACCAAACATGATTTTAAAAAAAAAATTGTCAAAAGTTAGGTGGCACATGGCCCCCAGGACCCCCCTGGGTCCACCGGTGGCTAGAACATGGGCTCGACGGATGCCTTGACCTTCATGTGGCGAAGTTTCTTCGATGGAAAATCAAGAATTGTGAAATCGTTGTTTTTTCCTGTAGAGAAGGGCTAGATATTGCCCATGTGGGGGCAAAAATAGGAAATGGAGAGGGAGACAAGAAAATATGGATCAAACACATTGATATACATTCTGGATAGAGCCGTGCTTCGGATACAAGGGTCTGACTTACCAAACAACACACATTTGGGAGGTGGGGCCTCGGCTACAGTGAGGGGGTCGATAAAGACCCTGTGAAAAATTCCCTATATTTGGGGAATTACTCTTCTGGATAATATGCCGGAGAAGATGAAATCATGTGAAATTAATAAAGACGTGGTGAGTGATGTGACTTACAAGGGAAACAAGTCCAGATACATAAATCACATAGAACTTGTGATGCATAAATGGTCGAACTGATTCTTATTTTCTGAAATTTAGGGTATGTTTGAGCCATATTATTTTGGAATAATGTGTCACAGATTAGTAGATTGATGGAAAATGTGTGGTTGAAAAAAAAAAGGAAAAATCATTGATATAATGGAAAATATTATTTTATTGAAGAACGTGTAATTGAAAATGAGTAGAANACATAAATCACATAGAACTTGTGATGCATAAATGGTCGAACTGATTCTTATTTTCTGAAATTTAGGGTATGTTTGAGCCATATTATTTTGGAATAATGTGTCACAGATTAGTAGATTGATGGAAAATGTGTGGTTGAAAAAAAAAAGGAAAAATCATTGATATAATGGAAAATATTATTTTATTGAAGAACGTGTAATTGAAAATGAGTAGAATAATGAAAATGAAAATTTAAATGTGCACAAACATGACCTTAGTCTTATTTTTTGCTACCATAGCCCTCACCAAATTTCAGGACTTCCAAAAAATATTAAGGGGGTATTTGAACCACATTATTTGGAAAAAAATGTATTTTGAAATAGTAGATTGATGGAAAATGTATGGTTGAAAAAAAGAAAAATTCATTGATACGATGAAAAATATTATTTAATCGAAGAATATGCGATTAAAAATGAGTAAAAAATTAAAAATAAATATTTTAACTTGTACCAAACATGGACTCAATATATTCTTGAGGTTTGGAACTAGGGAGTGCGTTAGCGTGAAACGCGACATTGGTTAAGATTATAGAAACTGAATACAAGAAAGAATGTAAGCGACGTGAGATGAGCGAGTAACCAGTGGTAATGGAGGAGACAATACCCTTCAAAAACCTCTACAGCAGAGAATACCAAGGCGAAGAAGGTACAACTCCAAAACCCTAGGTTTAATTTTCCTCTTTTCTCCTCCTATTTTGGTTCCATTTTGATTTTGAAGACCCCTTCTGACGATAATTAAGTAAATGAAAAAAGGTGCATTCGGTGGCATGGAATTGCACGGGCACGAAACTGGCATCTGGTTCATTCTATCAGACTGCCCGCATTTAGCATATTGAACCTCATGGTTATGCAAACTTTGTCTTGGATTTATGCTAGTTTCAAATGCCTCTCTTTTCCTGTATTTTTGTGCCTGGTTAAATAGATTTTTAATTGTTTCGGAAACGTCTAAGTTATATTCAATATCCTAAAAAGACAAGTGTTAAATAGATGTCGACTCAAGTTTATTTGAGTTTCCACTTAGATTTTTTTAGTAGTTTTAGTAGATTTTTTAATTTGTAATTATCTTTTGCATTGGTCTGTAAGTGGTGATGAAAAATATAAACATGTGCAAGACAATAAGCCTCATAGTGTATGCTGATAACATTGGAGAGACATTCACTTAGCGAAATTCAGAAAATTGAAGGATCGACTTACAAATTTTTTTCGAAATTGGAGGCCTTGGAAAAATACTTTCCTTGGAAATTGGAGATTCTTTTTGTGCTTCTAAATTCATGCTGTTCCATGTTATTTTTATCTCTAGTGCGATAGATTTCTGTATTGCAATAGTACAATTCAAAGGTCTTCAATTTATTTATTTACTTTTTTTTTTTTTTGTAAGGAAAGCATGTACTCAAAGTAATTAGTACATAAAACTGATTTCATTTTCAGTTGTTTGTTAGCATTAAACTCAGCATTAGCAGCTTATTAGGTCACCTACAAAGTTCAGTGGAATCAACACTGTGTCGATGATTGCAAAGAACGTAGACACGGTACTGAAGATTCTACTTGCAGGCTTAAACTTGTCAATCGGTCCATGACTTCATTTAAGCTTATTTTATTGCATCAAATTTGTGAATTTAATTTAGTCAATTAAGAAGCTGCGAACAACCTCAAATAATGTCTTTATAATGTTCAATGGTTTTGATACCCTGCTGCTTTTTGCTTGTCGCAATAGGGGTTTGTTTGTTTTGGTCTCAAAATTTGAAGGACCGTGAAATACATAACAAGAAAGACAAGGAGAGTCTGAAAGATATTATTGGAATACTATATATTATCTTCCTATCAAGGTAATTCAGTGAGTTGTATATACACTTCTTTTCTCATCTCCATGGTCCTTTATTTTCTTGAACAAGAAATATGCTCTAGCCTGTGTAAATGGTTGGTAAGATGGATGGGACGGCATTGGATAGTATTAAGAGAAAAAGAAGTTTTAATCTTGTTTATTTACTCTCAGTTCCTGTCTAGTACCAAATATGTAATTCTTGTAAAATTTCTTAGTTGACGGGATTAATCAAATCATCTGATGGTATATCCCACAAAACACATTCTGAATTGAAAATGATGGATCCACCTTGTGTTTCTTTTCTACTCCCCGAGTCTTCACCATTTTCACCCTCAAGTTTCTTGTGGCAGACTTGCTGGTCTCCTGCTGTGCATGTGCTTTCCGTACACATACTTTGGCTCCATGGAGATCCATTCCCTTCATTACCAAGCGACGTGAAGCCATAATGAAATCCAGAATCCAATGCTTGTAAAGAACTGAACGTTCCTGAAAAATTTGTAGACATTGGCCCAGTGTAGTCCCACGGCTTGTTTATAGGTAGCATGTCAGGCTCTTTTATAGCCTTGGTCTTCTCAAATGTCTCATATTTATCCTCATGTTTAACGCAAGTGCTGTTGACAGGAGCTGCCGAGGAATATTGCTGCAGCTGGAGGTCGATACGTCTCTTGGTGAGGAGGTGGAGCATTTCATCCTTGAAACACCCAAGAGCGGCTTCAGCCAAATGCGGAACTTGTGGAGGTGAAAGTGTGGTGGCTATTTCATTTATAAGGTGGGAGAAGGGCTTGTGGGTAACTGGATCAATTCCCATCCCTGAAAGCTTTTTCTTCAGCTTGGTGTTCCAGTGATTTTTAACATCATTATCTGTGCGTCCTGGCAGCTGAGCAGCAATTACAGACCATCTGTTGCATACAATCATTTAAGCAATTAGCACTTGGAAATAATGAGTGAATATAAAAGTTTCCATTCAAGCTTTAGGGGAGGAGGATATATGTTTTGTTTCTGGGATTATTTCCAGATTCTTGTTTGAGAAATATCAAGAAAAACTGTTTTAACACTAATGTACGTCGGATACCGGTTTCCAAGAACTGAATGAAGAGTTACAATAGTCTGTTCTTCTGCCTCTGTGAATTGGCCATGTTTAAGGTCTGGACGGAGGTAGTTCGTCCATCGAAGTCTACAGCTTTTCCCACACCTCTGAAGACCTGACATAAATTAATGTGATGAATCAGCTCACGAGGTTATTGAAGAATTGTTGACATGTTTGATACCCAGTGAACAGTTCTTAATATTGTCATACTGAGAACATGCCAACAATGTCATGATTGAATCTAATAATGGAAAGTATAGAGGGTATGGAAAAGACCAGCATGCTTAGGAATGAGACGCCAGTTACGAGTCCCATGTTGAGCGATGTAGGACGAAAGCTTTTGATCTTCCTCTGGAGTCCATTGACCCCTTTTCACATTGTCCTTCTCGCAGCATGGAATTCGACCCATTTTATGGAATTATATAACTCAGCAGAGGAGACAGATGGTTCCAATGGAAAGTTGAGTTACAGTTGACGGATAGTTTATGCTAAAAAAATGGAAGAAAATCTATAAATGGAAAAAGGGACTCGATTCAAGTAACAGAATACAGAATTTTATATGAAGATCCTGTAAAATGTGTGAACATTGGTGTTTATTGTACGATAATACAAGAATTGTTATATAGGAGGTGGTAAGAAAATTGCAGAGGTGTGGCATTGGCATCAAAGGTGCATGATTTCATTAAAGAATTCAACGCCGTTCACCGTGTGAAGACATGGGCAGGTAGCTCACCCACAAGACGCCTGGTCAACTCTCTCTTTCTCTCTCTCTATCTCTTCTTGTATCTCTATATTTCTCTATGTGGTTTACTGCTGCAAGTTGGTGGATTATTGAGTTTGATCGTACAAAACATTGCAACACTTTTAATGTTTTAGCAAAAAATGAGGTTTGTGAATTTGTCATGGAAAAGTTGCATTTTTCGATTTTCAATTTGTGGGATTTAAAGAAATCTATATCATTTGCATTACAAAGGTTCCCCACATCTCCAAGAATGGCAGGTCTTCATTTGTAAGAATTTCAAAGAATTCCATGTGCATTAAACCCTATTTGGTTTAGATAACAATCAATTTTTTAACAGATCTTGATAAAGAATACTGCTATTTAATCCCACCGTGATCATAATCCTAGTCTATGTGATGTTAGTTAATAGGCTAAATCAAAGGTGGTTTGATTCCATTTATCATTTATTGTCACATTAGCGTCACATAGATTGATGTTATAATGGCTAAATAGTATTACTCTTTAATAAAAATTGTGGATCCCATGAAATGGGGGGTTGAAAATGAGCGTGTGAAAAAATGAGTATGAGAAAATGGAGTCCAACCATGGTCTAAGACAGGAATTAATATAATTTTTTTGTTTATACTACATTAACACGCTTACAAGTTAACAGTAGAGTACCAAGTATTGTTTTGTTGTACTTAAAAAAATAGTTTCTGAAAAAACATTTCATAAAGTAAATATTTCTCATTGCCTCTCAACCCTATGAAAAATAGTGGTTTATTTATGCTCAAAACCCAGATAAACCAATAACTACACGGCCACCGCCGCAAGCTACAAACTATTTCTCTTCTCGATTTAATGAACTACATGGATAAAACACTGATGAAAACACCAGAGACTCCATTTTATTGTGCAACACTAAGTGCATAGATTTCTAACTACAGCTACTTGTTTGAATCCTCGTACAAAGCTAAATGAATTTTCTCTGCGACGAATTGGAATACTGAAATGCTACTGGTGAAAACAATGTTTTCACAGTTCAATACAAACGTTCCAAAGGTATAACTCTTTCTCTGGAATGCTCAGAGAAAGGGTGACGAATCCAGAGGCTTCTTCATATTCAAATTTCAGTTCCTCAGAGTCCACTGTTATTCTCTTGGGTCGAACTGATGAATAGGCTCCGAATAGACCGCATCCACGAACTTTCAGACAGACAGTTCCAGTCTTGTCCATTTCACAGTTTAGTTCCTTAATTGCTCCTCCAGAGTTGAACATTTTGATGAGTCCTATAGGGGCAAACTTGGTTCTGTTGGACATTTCCTTGACAGGAATGACTGTAAAGACATCGTACTCACGTGCTTTCATCGTCACTGGCAGAGAAGTGTTTTTCGGAAGATAAACCAAGTCTCCTGCGATGGACAAGAGAGAAGATCAGTAGCACATTATACAACTGAAAAAATATAGGGTCGAAAACATGAATCCTTTTGGGTTACTCCAGTCTCCATCTGGTTCACTACTAGATTTCTAGCAACTAAAAGAGGTCATAGTTTTTCCAGCCTTCCCCTTTTGACTTATTCTACCATGGTTGCGGGAGCATTTTCGATGTGTGCAAAACATGACCCACTACCTAAGCCCCCACTTGAATCTCATTAAAACGAGATTTTATCGAGGTTCCTCGTTACGCAACAGTAAAATAATTGTTAAAAAATTGAGGTGCACATAAGTACCATTAGACACTTTAATTTTGAGGTGAGAAAAACACATTTCATTGTTGATTTTTGTCAAAATTAAAGTGTGTGATATTACTTTTGTGCACCAACTCATTAATGAATTACACTTTCAACAATTATTTTACAGTTGTGTAATGGAAAACCTCATTAATGAGATTCAAACAGGTGAAATCTTCACTACGTCCTCAATGACACCAACTCTACTTCTTGTCGTTATCTCATTTTTTATGTTATCCATCCATCTCAACGTTCTTATTTGTGAACTTTTAACACCCAACACACGGACACTAACAACAATAAAGCATAGCAAGTCAATTCGGTATTCTATAGAATTTTACCCTTTAATCCTATATCAGTTATAAGTTATGAAGCTGTAGAAATTACCACGAAGATGAGAATAAACAACGACGTCTCCATTCCACCCCTCATCAGCAATTCTAGGCAAGTAATGGACGTCTTTAGCTCGAAGAATTCCAGTTACAGTGCCAGGTTGCTCGTCGTGGATGAGATTCGTCTTTCCAACTCTGCACCAACCTGCTCCTTGGCAATTGAACACCCCCACAACTCCATTGAAATCATTTAGATTCCAAATTTTTAACAAACTGAAATGAAAATACAAGTTGTTATTCAAACAGAAGAGAACTTCAAGAATTGTTAAGATGTGGTATTCGTTAAAACTCATTGAAGTACCTTTTTCCATCTCTGGCAGGATCTGAAAACAAGCAATCCCTTGTTGGTCTTCCAGGGAATTTGGCCCTCAATATGGAACCGTCAGGAAGTACAAGCTTTCGGAGAAGATTAAAGTCGTGCTGTCCAGGCTTATCACTGCACGTAATTGATGTCCAATGTGAGAAAAAAGTAACTTGTAATTTAAGCTTTTAGAGAGAGAGAGAGTTCAACGATATTCATGGCACCTGACATAAATAGCACAGCCTCCCACAGCACGTGCGGCTCCATGGTATTCTGCCATTGGGTGTAAACTCTGCGGTGTATATAACAACTTAGTATCAAAATATATCGATTTCTCAAGACTAAGGCCACGAACAGTTGATCAAGTCATCAGCTTACATGAAACATATCCCAATCAGGCTGCATAAACTCCCCTAAGAAAACAGTGTTGTAAGCAACTGATGCAATGTGGATCGTGTGTGATGCTGGATCTTTCGGCCAGAAATCATCTGATGCTCTAATAACAGCCGTTCGCTTTGCACTGCAAATCCAACATGAAATTTTATCAATAATTTAATTGTTTAGCTAAGAAATATGTGAAAGAAATTCAAATGTAAAGAGAGAAACTGATGATTACCTATACAAACCATCTGTGTTATGACTCATGCAAGAAATGATACCATTATCAGCGAAATTCCTCAAAATCGAAGCCTCTAATGCTTGGTGGTACTTCTGAGTAAGCTTTACTCTTCCGCCATGGCCCGCCCCAAGGGTTTCAAGAATATTCTGGACATCTACCTTCACCCCATCGATACCAGAAGATGCAAGGTATGAGTGCAATTCATTATAGAAGTTAAAGACTTTCTCAGGGTTCACAAGACCAAGCCCATTCTTGGTGATGCTATTCAATGCATCACAAGGTTCGTTTGACTGCACACCAGGAGAGGAGATGGGGTAAGCCAGCTTAGAGTCGTAATGTTCTAGTCCATTGCCACCAGGTCGGACTCCACCCCAGTACCCCGTTAGTGCATGCCAGACATAAACATACTTCACAGAATGTTCATCTTTAATTTCATTAACAATATGCTGAATTCCCATTGCTGGATCCTCCACCCAGTGACCCTCTTGGCCATCCTTCTGAAATTTATGGTTCTCTTTGATATTAGTTAATCTGTTTGCAAAGCTGGTTAAGGAAAGGAGTGATGGAAACTGTTAGCCAGGAAGAGAGAGACAAGAAATCCAAATAAAATTTTCAGTTCTTCTACTCACTTGGCTGTGTTATCAGCTTTCGATGCTATACTAACTGGATCCATACTAACTGATTGCCATCCATCATCGATGATGACAAACTTCGGGGGAATTCCTCCTTGCTCGAAACTACAATAAGATATCACTGGTTAGTATCCCTTAGCCAAAAAATCTCCATGTGGTGGTGTCAATCGGCCCAGACCTCCACATCTCTGTGGCCCGTCTTGGACACTTGGGACGGGCTAAAAATGTGGCCAATCCCAATTTGACACCATTGATTCCACGTGAAGTGTGTGTTACCTTTGCAAACCCTGCTTCACTCCTTCCGAAGTGACATCAGTATAGAAAGCATCCCACGTACACCATCCGAACCAGTTCAATAAGTCTGGCATCTGAACCACGACCAAAAACCGGGTTTAGAAATGCAGTATTAATGCACTCTTTCAAAACAAATTGGAGCAAATGGAAAAAACATCAGCAATAATTCTTCTACCTTTTTCCTATCCCGATGACTAAATGTCTGCAAATGTCTTTCCACCGACCTGCGTAATAATTTTTAAAAGTACTAATAATTTTTTTCTACTAATGTAAAAACAACCTAAATCTCGAGGGCATGATGTTCTGTCGCTCGATTAGATAGGACTTGGCACGACTAAGGAATAGAAATGTGTGACCTTAACATATAATAATCGTGTCCAATCCACAAATACACATATATATATATACCATAAAAGAACTCACTTGACTGCATTTGTGATGACATCAAATGGGTCGGATCCGGCTGCAACGAAAACTAGATGACTCCCCTCAAATTCTTGAACAGCAGGATCTCCTGCATCCAAACCACATTATAAAAATTCCCAAAACAGACCGATTGACAAGAAGATGACAAAATATGTCAAAATGATCCTTTAATGAACATTCGTGCTACCACTTTCCAAGCAAATCTCCAACTCATTATTCGCATTCCCCTGAAGAACAGCCCTGAAATCTCCCTCCAATATCGGTAAAAAAACGACGTATAATGCTGATTTGTCCTCCCCATCTTCCCCAAAATGTGAACCATCTTGTCCTTCCACAATCAAAAATTGGGTTTCAAAAGGTATGTCTTTGCCACTTGTACCCATCCTCTGTGTCATCCACCACAACTTGAACCGGAAAACACACATAAAACGCAGTCCCCTGGAAATCAAAATCAGTTAGTATGGATAAAAATTCAAGTGGATGACTCCAAGTTTATGTTGACGTTGTGGTATAAGATCAAGCATACAACAACACAAGAATCCACAAATTCAAATCAACTCATAAAATTCGAAACCATTGACTGTTGAAAATCACAAAATAAACTAGACAGAAAGAGTACTTACTCGAGTTTTCCGACAGGGAAGACCCTACGGCTACCAATCTGATCCGATTGAACGCCGATGAAAGCTCCATTAGTCAAAATTTCACCAGTAGCTGGAGTTACTATAACATTATCATCAACATTTGTCAAAATGGTGTTTCCCAGCACATTCAACCTCCCATCAACCACGGATATTCCAGACCCAACAGTCATTTTTTCAGCAGAAATATATTACACGGAGAAAAATCACAATAAACAAGAAGAACGAGCTCGTAATAAACAGAGCCCAATGCAGAAATGGTGTGCATATTCCCAGTATTTATAGTTAGCAAATGCAAAGCGCATGTGCATACGAGGCTGCTGTGCCAATACATTCTACATCGGAGTCCGTGAAGCCCGCTTATTTTGGCTTTAGAACCGTGGAATTTTCTTTATAAGTCTCCCATTTGTTTCTCATTTTTCATTCATAAAAATAAAAAATATGATTATTATCCATCACATCAAGCAATCAATTTTGAATTTTCATCTCTTGTGTAGGTTTAATAGCGACTATATTTTTCATTCTCAGAATCAAACGGAAATGAAAAAAATCTCTCTCTTGCGCTACTATTTGAAATCATTGCCCCGAACACGCACCTAACCATTTTTTATGTCTTCACAGCCGCAGCCCCAGCCGCCCACAATGAGAAATTATGATGTAGGTGTTGAAAATAAGTTTAAAACTTTCAAATTGAAAATTCAAATTTCAGTTTCTTGTATTTTAATTTTAATTTTCGATTCAATACAAAATTTAATCTCATTATTATATTTGTAAATTATATTTATTTTGATTAATTTTCATTACGTGAGTGTTGGATTTTTCTACTATAAAAGGGGTAAACTTCCCATTGTTTTACACGTAACAAAACAAACACTTGAAAAACATTCTCTAGTCATTTCATATTATATTTTTGACAATTGATAAGGACTTGTTCTATTTTTCTCAGTGATCGTGTCCATAGAAAGAAAATCTGCTGAAACTATAACAGTTTATCTTGGAGCTGTGTAGTGTCGAAAGTACCCGTACGAAGGGGAGGCCACACGACTTCAGGACAACGTTCATCTCGACTCTCTTACTCTATTATCATATTTATATTATT
>CAIGRS010193921.1:0-10664 GCA_903798395.1 Fraxinus floribunda | reverse complement strand
TTGTGCCTAAAACAAGGCCAACTCCTAGTGCCGGTAAGGTGTTTGTGAAAAGTAATTGCCTTGTTCTGTAGATGATTTTCCATAATCTGTTAGATAGAGTGAGTATTTCACGGATTCTTGAACTTCTATACCTGATCGTGTCTTTTGTCTTGGTTTTAGAGGTGGGATTTTCAGTTAATGGGGGTAGGGATTGTGGGGGAGATGATGAGCTCATTTCTCTGAAGCTTATTTAGTATTTCCATGGCATACTTATTCAAACATCAAGCTCAGTTCATGGAGAATCAACTACTAATAAAGGAGCATTATCGTGCATCATCAACTGATCAACAGGAGGAAGGCCACCAGTGGAAAGGCATTAGCGTGAATGATGAAGAGGATAGCAGAATTCAGTTAGAATATTCACAGTTGTTTTGCAGCCAATTGATTATTATAGAAAATTAGCATAGATTTTCTCCTTCTAGATCCTTTTCATTGTATTATAAATNTTCATGGAGAATCAGCTACTAATAAAGGAGCATTATCGTGCATCATCAACTGATCAACAGGAGGAAGGCCACCAGTGGAAAGGCATTAGCGTGAATGATGAAGAGGATAGCAGAATTCAGTTAGAATATTCACAGTTGTTTTGCAGCCAATTGATTATTATAGAAAATTAGCATAGATTTTCTCCTTCTAGATCCTTTTCATTGTATTATAAATACCTGTCACACACTCACACTGCAATTAGTTTTAGCTCATTTTATTTTTTGGAGTCTTCAGTAAATTGTTTCCAAGAAATTGGGTTTCTTTAACTGATGCAATCAGATATTTCCTGATGAGGGCAACACTATTTTGTCAATTATTTCAGAGACGGTTATCTTTTCTGTGTTACGTTCAGTTCAAGATGCACCCATCATTCTTTTTTTTTGGGATACCTTATTTTTCAATTTTTGACATGAAAGACCCCATTTTTTTGAAGTCCCTGATTAGTCTTGTGCGTTGTATGTTGCGTTAGTTCAGCCTTTTGATGATTCAATATTTGTTAGGCAGTAAGTACTAGATTTGATAGATATTTCTTTTATGCTCACTTGCCAGCGTTCTGTACATATATGGTTGCAAATAATTGAGGTTCGATAGTAAATTCGTGGCTTTATCAGTTGTGGTTGTTGATTTAGAAATCATTTTCTAAGTGGACTCTGTGTATACAGCGAAATAGTAAGTTTCGCTGGTCATCAGTTCAATAAATGAAAAATATTTCCGCAAATGAAATAAATTCTGTGTAAATTGGCATTTTTAAATAGTTTGAGGTACATCTTCCCATATATCTCATCCCACAGAAAGAAAATGTCGGTATTTAGGATTGTTTCTGTGGCAAAGAAGTTACTTTTCTTTCCTATGATAAGAATATTTTTTTTGAGTGGAACAAAATCTCTCTTTTTCTCTTTCTTTTCATCTTCTCTTCAATTTTTCTCATGGTTAAACTTTATGTGCACGATTGATCTTATCATGGTATGCTTTCCGCACTGATGAGATCCGTAGGACTCCTCCTACTCCACAAGATGAAATGAGAGAGGGAATGAGCTACTTTCATGAAACAATCTGGAAGGGCGTTCCGAAGTTTTTGCGGCGTGTTGATACAGCACTTAAGAATATTGGGATCAATGAACGAGTTCCTTACAATGACCCTCTAATTCAATTCTCTTCTTGGATGGGTGGAGACCGTGATGGTATAATTACATTCAAAACTTATTTTAATATTATTTTATTATGTAGATGCAGGCATATCTAATTGGAATACCAGTATGTGTTTTAAGTATATCTTCATCATTGCCATAAACTGTTCCTTTCGCAATTTTGGTGGTTTTGGTGGTTTGATATTTTTAACTATACTCTAGCATTAGAATGGATTAACATTTCCATTATTCCTGAAGGACGTGTTCCCTCCTTGGTTTAATGCTTAGTTTGGAGTAAACGAAATGCAGGAAATCCAAGGGTAACTCCTGGGGTCACCAGGGATGTTTGCTTATTGGCTAGAATGATGGCTGCTAACTTGTATTATTCCCAGATAGAGGATCTCATGTTTGAGGTATTTGTTTACTACTCCATTTACTTAACCAAGTTACTTTTATCTTCATTTTAGTTCATCTTAGCCTTGCAATCTATTTCTGTCTTAACTCCATTATTTTTTTTCCAGATCAAAACGTAATATACACGGAGCATTTTGGCTAAGCTAATAAAGTTTGCTTATCACAAGATTACTAATGAGAAACCTATTTACTTATACGAGTTTATATTACAATGCAGCGGGGCAGGAAACGTTTGGAACACTAATGAGTTCATACTACAGAGGCACTCATGGAATCATTCTCGGTATGTAACGGCATAATGCATTACTAGACAAAATTAGTTGCACAGGTGATATATTGAAGTTTGCTTTAGTTGAGTTCCATATTTTAGGTATTATCCGGGGAAAACCACACGAGGCATTGACTTTTATCACAATTATAATTCTATTAATGACTGTTTCTTTTTAGCAGAGGCCGACCTTCTTGTTTCGGAATTGGTCTAATGTCCAGCCTAAAGTTTAGGCGACTTTTTTTTTTCCTTTGAAAAGATTTAGCCCACTCCAAAAGTCCATGTCCACTGGAGCTCTGAATTTTAGTCTACTCCAAGATTTAGTTTTAGTTTCGCCTCTGCTTGTTAGTTGCATCTCTTCTAATGTTCCCCCAATCAAGTTAGTTTTTCTCTGAAACCATACAATTTCGAATCAACGTGGTAGAAGGCTTTCCTACTTGTATTTTCTGTTTTTGGGTTTACTGCCATTATTCATCGTGTCTTGTTTATTGATGGTTCTCATAATGAGATTTACCAATCTGGTCATGTTTTTATAGTATGATGTATTATGTTGGTCTTTACACTCATCATGGAAGTAACTACTGGACTATTTCATTGCTTATAATAGTTTATGATGTAACAAGACGAGAGACGTTTACGAATCTATTGAAGATATGGGCCAAGGAACTAGAGCTTTACTCAACGAATCCCGATTGTGTCAAGATGCTTGTTGGAAATAAAGTTGATAGGGTGAGTTCTTGTGATTGTCTTATGGTGCATGTTTGCTACAAAGTAATGATGAATTAGATAGTGCAATAAACAAGATTTTATGTTTTTTTTTTTCTATTTATTAATAGCTTGTGCAAGTAAATTTTTTTTTTTTTTCCAACAACCTTAAAGAAAATGTATCATTCTATTTTCAGGATAGTGAGAGGGCAGTTACTGTGGAGGAAGGAATGGCTCTTGCTCAGAAGCACAAGTGTTTATTTCTCGAATGCAGTGCTAGGACTAGAGAAAATGTGCAGCAACTATTTCAAGAGCTAACGATGAAGGTATACCTAAAAAGGCAAACCCTGACGATATACGTTAATATTAAGTATTAACATTAGATAAGCAATAGGATATGTAATTTTGGACTTAGTTTCACAAGTTAGCTGTACATGTTTGGTTGTTTTGGGTCCATCCATGAAGCATGAAGTACAAAGTGGTCTTTAATATAGTTAAGGGTTTGCGTTGTTCTCAAACAACTGTTACAAGAAGAATGAAGGGGAGCACTTATACTGAAGAAGTAACGTGGTGCAACTTCATAAGCCATTTTCTTCCTTTCCCCTCTAACTGAAAGGAACATTCGAGTATTCTTTATCTTTCTAAATGATGTCTCCAATGTAAGAAATATGCAGAAATAGGTAGATTATAATATGAAAAGGTTATTATTTCTTAGACATGGATCTGTTTGATGCGTTCACGTCTCATCCCAAGGATGGGAATTTCGCATCAACATGCAGGTGTGAAGTATGCATTGTTAGGTTTCAAGCCCTGTTTCATGCTCTATACTGTGTGAACCTAATCATAGTGTACATTTATTCCCTTGATCGAGGATCAAATGTCGCACTAAGGCTACCTCTGTAGCATGAACACTTCATTTAGGGTAGTATGTCCGTGTTCGATATGTGTTGGATACTATTCTTTGGACACTCTACTATAGTCATTTTTCAGAAATATTATATATTTTTAACTCAAAATTATATTAAATAGCAAATAAGTACTTATATTTACAAGATTTCAACAAAAAAAATAAATAAATAATAACAAGTATAAAACTAAATTTATATTATATAAATGAAGAATTTTAAAGAATTTGATCAATGGACGATGTGTCGAGTCGGGTACTTTTTTTAAAAATCGCGTGTCGTAGCATCCGAACGTGTCGTGTCGACACATGTGTCCATATCGGTGCATCATAGAAGGCCACTATAAGGATTTTAGGGGCAGATTTTGAGCGTAGGAGAAGCACGAGGCGACGAGACACACCTTGTACTTTTCTTCTCCAATTTAGTGAAAATCCAAAGGGGAAAGTCAATGTAGCTTTCTACATTGAGCTAACCACTATGAATTTGTTTGTTTTGCTTTGCTTATTTTTGATGGCATTATGTTTATTATAGCTCTCATAAGGAGGGATTATGGCTCAATCCCTTACATTTCAATATTTTTGACGCTTATTATGTCAATGATGTACTCTTGTTACAGATCCTGGACATACCTAGTCTACTGGAGAAAGGGTCTACGCCTGTGAAGAACCAAATTTTGAAACAGAAACAAGTTTGTCATGCACAGCATAACAGTAATTGCTGCTCCTAGTCAAAATTCTTGGAGACACAAAAATTTGGAAATGCAGTTGATAAGAAAGAAGGAATGCCTAAGCAGGACATCCTTTAGAAACATACTTGTCATCCCTCACCGTTGGATCGATTTGAACAAGGATCACAGTCGAGGAATTTTTCTTTTCTGTATGTAAATTTGGATGGTTTTGCAAAATACATATATGTAATATAATCTTTGCTTATGAAAAGAATATATAGGGTTCATATAGCTCAAACGTTTTTGTAAATTTACACACATGAAATAGATTGTGTTATAACTTATACGAGGAAAGTCGATTTCGAATAACATTGTTTGTGGCTTCACTTGTTGGACTGATATTTCTCTTAGGAAACTTGCTGACCGACTCCTAAGATTTTCCACACGTAGTTACTGTCAGGATTATTTTGGATCCTTTTTGCAAAGAGTAGCAAAAATAAGCTATAATAGCTACTACACAAGTACTTGCCAAAACAAAAAAACTCAAAAACGTCCAATAAGGTGGATTTCACTAAAGTAAAATATAAATCAAATTCCCATGTTGGCAAAACAAGCTGTACATGCGAAACTATATCCATTCTTTTCTGGACATTCCTCTGCTGGCATGCTGTTATGTCCAAAGAGTCAAAGACACCACACTATTCCTATACGGGTTTGAACTTTTCAGTTTATCTACTTTGGACAATCCGTTTGAACTTTCTGCACTACATTATTGAGAATATATTTGTATCTTCTAGCCTAAGACTATTCGATCACGCCCACCCTTTGTTATCCCGTTCCTCAACCCTTGCAATGGCTTCTTTTAGTCTTTGCTGGAGGTTTACTATTGCATGCTTAGCATTGCTGGCTATTCTAGTTTCTGGAGTTAATTGCGTCTGACATTTTTCACTAGTGGATTGATTCAAATTTTCAGCTGAGATAACACTATCAAGCCTGTCTCATTTTCTCAGCCTGTATGACGTTTTCAGTATATCTAGAAATGAATCAAATAGAGCACTGGAAAAGAATTCATATAGTTGAGCCCAAATTTATTGTATATAAGCATTAACTGTATGTAACTGTTAATGGCAGTTTATTACAATAAATGGAATGTTTCCAGGTCGATAATTTTCGCAAATTTTTTTTTTTCGAACTCCCCAATAACCATTTAGGTTTATGACGAAAGCTTCTTAGAAGAAAATAAAGTTTCTTGAAATTCTTCATCGCTGTTAATGGCAGATTATTACTTATTACAATAAATGGAATGTTTCCAAGGCCACTCACCAATGCCACAACCAATGATGTTGTTCATGTCAATGTGTTTAACAATCTGGATGAACCTTTGCTCATAACATGGTAAGAGTACAGGAATAAAGGTGGGATTTAAAAAGCGACTATGTTTGATATGATGGGTTAGACATAAGTATGCTGTTAAAATTTTGTTTGTTTTAATGTCTAATTCAGTCGAGTACCGTACCTTCCAATTTTCAGGAATGGAATACAGCAGAGACTAAATTCATGGCAGGATGGACTTTCCGGCTCAAACTGCCCAATTAAAGCCGGGAGTAACTGGACTTGCGTATTTCAAAGCAAAGATCAGATCGGAACCTTTACATACTTCCCTCCATTAATTTCCACAGGGTTTCTGGAGGATATGGACCGATTCACGTCAACAATTGGAATGTTTTTCTTGTGCCTTTCGCTAAACTGGAAGCCAAATTTGATCTTCTTATTGGTGACTGGTTTGTAGCTGATTGCAAGGTAAATCATCATCACCCACTCAATAATCGAAAATCTCCAAAATTAGATGGAATTTCAACTTTGAGATTTTTTTTTGATAAACAGGAAATTAGATCACTGGTGAAAGATAGTTGGGGTATTCCTGATGTGATGCTGATGAATGGTAAAGCGCCTTATGGATATTCAAATGCCATGGTCTATGAATCTTTTAATGTCACGAAACAGTGATAAATTCTAGTCTACTGCAACATCTACTACTGGATGCTAAATATGTCTGTTATGTGTAATGTTTTAAACCGGGATTGATATGGGTTTATGTGTAAATCTTGATCCTATATGTAGGAAAGACTTGTCAAATTAGAGTTTCAAATGTGGGAATTGTATTCAGTTTCAACTTCAGAATTCAAAATCACAAGATGGTGTTAGTTGAAACAGAACCAGATTACATTGGGTTCTCTTGATGTGCATGTTGGACAGTCCTATTCTGTTCTTGTTACTGCCAATCAAGATGAAGCTGATTATTACATGGTGGCTAGTCCAAAATTCTACAATACCATTATCAGGAATGCGCCCCAATCTTGTCGCAAAAGGGGCATTACACTATGCCAACTCCGTTGCAACAGTCGGGGGGCATGTTCCAAATGGACCCGATCCATTCAACATAGAGTTTTCAATAAATCAAGTTAAATCTATCAGGTCAGCTATTCATATCAGATTATTTTAATATTTTTTTAACTTGTTTCAAACGTGTTCTAAATGATTAAATGAGATAGCATTTTACCAGAATTTGTTGTTGTGGATAAATGGATGGAACTTGACTGCAAGAGCTGCAAGGCCTAATCCACAAGTCACGATCAATGTGTTGAACATGACCTTAACACAGACCTTTATCCTCCATGGATCAAAAGTTGAAATTAATGGCAACAATGGCTCCGGTGTGTATGAACTCGATGCATTTCCAGTCCGTTCTGTCAACAATGCTGCTACATATGGAACCTCTGTTGTAACGGGAGTTCATAATGGATGGCTTGAAATTGTGTTCAAGAATGATCATGAAGTCATGGATTGTTGGCATTTGGATGGCTTTGGGTTTTATGTTGTAGGGTAAGGTTTCGATCGCAAGTAATTAATTTGTTGATTATCTTGCATCATTGTACGAGTTTTGGTCTTGAAAAAAAAAGTGAAGATCTTTTTCATTATACTATCTAGTTTTGTTCAATACTACGTACCAAACATGCACTAATTGTATAGAGGTTGTGAACTAACAGATTTGGCGAGGGAGAATGGTCACCACAATCTCGCAATACCTAGGACCTCTATGATCCAGTTGTTTGTTCGACCGTTCGACTGTATCCCGATAGGTGGACTGCTGTGTATGCCTTCCTCGACATTCCCGGTATGTGGAATTTGAGATCACAAAATTTACAGCTTTGGTACAAGGGGCAAGAACTATACATACGGGTTCACGATGACGATACCAACCATGCCAAGGAGCGTACACCACCTGAAAACCTCATTTTATGCGGTTGGTATCGAGTATACATATGTATGTGCATAAACCACTTGTAAACTCGAGTATATTTCTTGTACCAATGCCGGAATTTTTGATGAATCTCCCCCTCCAATTGGTGCACCTGCTTCACGGCCAGGATGGCGATAAACTCATTGGATTTCTTGATTTTTTGATGGCTAATACTCTGATTAATTAATGTCATGTGTTCTAGGAATTCGTGGTTTCAGTAATTTTTTTATATATATATTTTCATTGTATATCACGACACAGTAGAATTATTGTAACATGAATTGTTAAGCTCTTCGTTACAAGTTTGTTTTTAGTACGAGTTGTCACTAGGGGCGGACCTACTTGAGGATCAGTGGGGGCCGTCGCCCCCACTCAATTTTCAGATTTCCTGATTTTTCTTTAGATTTTCAGATTTTTTTTAGTTTTTTTTGTCCAGATTTTTTTAGGTTTTCAAATTTTTTTTCCGAAGTTTTTTGGTTTCGCCCCCACTAAACTCCTTCCTGGATCCGTCCCTGGATGTCACATATGTTGGGACTAATGACATATACGTCTGAATGCTTGAGAGAGTTGGTGGAAGAATTACTTCGTGATCTTCACAATTTATATTTTCGGAATCTTCTATATCTACGTCTATAATCGTATGTTTGTATCAATTTTGTACAATTTAATTTATATAATCTTCAATCATCATTCTAGTCCGAGTCACGAGACTTTATAACTCTTCATTTCTCGTCCATCTTTGAGCGATTTTCACTTTTTTTTCATCAAAAACTATGCAAACTCGAGTTCTTCCTACAACAATCGATATTTAACCAAATTTAGTAATCTTATCAAATTGACTCCCAAATATTCACTTTTGACGACCATGATATCACTCAACAGTTAACCATATTACCTTACCATGTCTTACGACATTTAGACTTTGCCTAAAATAAATAATAAAATTAAACTTCTTCTATCTTATTATTTTGTTTTATCACACATGACACTTGCACCATTGTTATACGAACATATATGAATTGACGTACGAAAAGAATATGGACCAATAAAAAGAGAAATGAACTTAAATAAGAACCATCACGTAATAGAGTAAATAAATTTCATTCATTCATCTTAGTCGTACTTGTTATCTTACGCCTGGTGTCGCCGGCTTATTCGCTTTGCTTGGAAAATCCAATCTCATATTATTTCAATCATTAACAATTAATTGCTTTTAATTGAATTTTTGTGATTGTCTCTCAACACCGATATGGACAGAGTACGCACCTCGGATGCGTGTGGCTTTTGTTTCCTCGGCTGATTTGAAGTGTGCATGGATTTACGGTATACCTCAGTTTAGCAACATAAATATTTCTCTCAGTTACACGCTCTCCACCTCTCTTTTCACTTTTTGTGTGTATCTCTTTCTCTCTCTCCCTCTCTACAATTTCATTCTCTCAATATCTCCCGCTGTATATAAGTTACCACTCTATTGTGGCGGTGGTGGTGGGAGGAGGCAAAACATGGAGGCTCCGGCGGACGTGGCTGCAGGTCCTTGTAATGACCTCACCCACATCGTCAAGGGCGTGCGTACCAAGAGACAGAGGCCTCATTCCCCCATTCCTTCCATCATAAGAAGCGGCGGAGATGACACCATTCTCCACCACAATAATACCGGCTCAGACTCGTCACCCGACCGGGAGAGCATAAACATTACGTCGGAAGATGAAGAAACTGCCAAATGCTTAATCCTCTTGGCTCGAGGTCATCGTTTTCCACCGAAATACAAGAGTGATCATGATCACGATCAAGAATATAAATTCAACAGCAAAAGATATATAGAAACATCGTCAACTAGTGGAAACAAGGCAGGGATTTTTGTATATGAATGCAAAACCTGCAGCCGGACCTTTCCTTCTTTTCAAGCACTCGGCGGACACAGGGCCAGCCATAAGAAACCTAAAAACATGGCCAAAAGAGCATTTTTCCTCTCTGATTCGGAAGATGATTTTTCATTCACCTTGCAAAAAAATGACACCAAAATGTCTTCTCCTCCTTCTCTTCAACCTGTTAACAAAAAGAAGAATTCATCTTTTCATTCTTTTAAGGTTCACGAATGCTCTTATTGTGGGGCTGAGTTCACCTCCGGGCAGGCACTCGGAGGCCACATGAGGAGGCACAGGGGCGGTGGCCTTTCAGTTGTTGCAGCCAACACAACCTTGTCTTTGAGTCCAGCTGCTGCAACTAACACAAACACAACCTTGTCATTGAGTACTCCTATCAGCCAAGCTTCATTTGATTATTACAATCAAGAATCCAAGGAATCGAACAAGACGACGAGAAATTCTTTGTCTTTGGATCTTAATCTTCCTGCCCCAGAAGATGAACATAAAAAACAAAAAGGAACTGAATTTGTTTTTTCTACAACCCCAGCATTTGTTGACTGTCATTATTGAGAAGTTTCCCTTCTTCTTTATTTACACATTGATCTACAGATTGACATAATTATTCAGTTTTTTTAAATATCTTTGTGTATGCGATTCTTTAATTTATTTCTTAATGTGGTAATAATTTGAGTCCAAGTACATTTATTGTTAATAAAGTTATTTCTGTTTGTTGCTTCTTCTTCTTGTTATATAATTAGGTAATTGGGATATAAGAGCGGGTTCGTCTATTAGGTTGCCGTACATGTTAGGTCAATTTGTTGATGAAAGCAAGAAATAAGGATAATGTTACACTTATCAAATGAGTTACATAATGTTTGACATAATCG